>BRDA01021643.1:0-23439 GCA_036984385.1 Crenuchus spilurus
TGTAATGTAATGCCTTTGAGAATGGCACCTAACCCCCAACTGTAAGTTGCTATGAATAAGAATGTCTGCTAAGTGCTTCAAATGTAAATTGTGGCAGAAAAACAAGCTTTGGTTAAAGTTCTTGGTAGGGGATCAAAAGAACAGGATGTAGTTTTAGAAGTAGTTAAAGTGTGTATAATGGAAGAAGAATCAACAGTAAAATTGAAATTAGAGAAATGAAAGGAGAGGGGGCTAGAACTTATAGACTGTACAGTCAGAGTAAAAGTATTATTTGTAGGAGATAGCAAAGCAATTTTTGATTCAAAGAAATGTGAAAATGAGTTGCAGAGTGCAGGGGATGCAGCCACAGAGGTTTCAGGAGGTTTAAATAATTTGGTAACTGTTGAGAAAAGATGATGGGAATTTGTGTTAGAGTTATTAATAAGACTAGAGAGGTTGCTTTAGCTGTATGCAGGGCATCTCTTACAAGCAACAGGTGTATGAACAGAGAGCTTTTAGCCAGCGACCAGTTTGCTTCATGGAATGGAGTTCATTGGTATACCAGGGAGAGGAGGTGACAAAGTTTACAGTTTTGAATTTCCACAGTGCTAGTGCAATGAGAGAATCAGAAAGTGCAGCATTGCGGAGAGTAGCATGGTCATCAGGTGAAGGAACAATCAGTAGGAAACAGTAGATATGGATATCTAAGAGTAAGGGGGTTGAAAGTTTAAACCTAATACTAAATCAAGTTTGCCAAAACATTTTGGCCATTATTTCAAAAGGTATGTTAGGCACTAAAACAACATTGCACATTACCAAAAGAACACCATACTCACAGTGAAGCATGGTAGGGGCAGCATTAAATTTCAGGGCTGTTGTTCTGCAGATGTAACTGGGACTTTGGTCAAGGTGGAGGGAATTATTTGTATGTGAATATACAGGTCCAACTTTCAGTGAATTTTGGAACAAAACCTTCACTTCTCTGCTAAAAAGTGGAAAATTAAAAATTTGAACTTTCAGCAGAACAACCTCCACACTGACAAAAGAATGGCTTCACCAGAAGATCAAAATTTTGGAATTGCCCAGGCAGAGCCCAGACCTGAATCCAATGGAAAATATTTGGTTTAACCTAACGAGGACTGTACACAGGAGATGCCCTCACAATCTGACAGATGTGGACTCCTTTTGCAATAAAAAATGGGCAAAGAGTGCAAAGTCAAGACATTACATGCTGATAGACTCCTATCCAAAAAGTCTGAATGCTGTCATAAGTTCACATATTAGTTTGAGGGTGTACATATTTATGCAACTGCGTTATTCACATTTTTCTCTCTCTAAATGATTTCAGGGTAACACTTTATAATAACTTTCATTAATAAGCCATTAACTTTTGATTAATAATAATTATTAATGACAGTTCATGTAGTTACTAATGATTGTATTCATTTTTTGCAAATGTTAACAAATCATTAGTAAATCATTAGTAAATCATTTGTTAATGAAATTCTCATGAACTAATGATTTGTTCACAGTTATTAATCATTAGTTAATAAGCTATTAATGAAAGTTATTATAAAGTGTTACCCATTTTTTAGATCACAAAAAATGCATTTTTAACAGTTGTGTATACTTTTTATACCCACTGCACCTGTGTTATTAACACAATATCTGCACCTGTGTTATTAACACAAAAAAAATATGTAAAATATATATTTAAAGGCACAGTATGTAGTTTCCAGCGACATCTAGTGGTTTAGTTTCCATATTGCTACCAACTGAAGACTCTTTCCACAGCCCCTCCCTTCCAAACACAGAGTCTCTACAGTAGCCAGAAGAGGTCATAAATCTTTGATACTCCCAAATGCGATGTCTAATAGCAGCTTTAGAGCAGGTGATATGTCAAGTGGTAAGAATAATTTTAATTAGAAATTTCGGAAATGTAATATGTAAAATTATCATAGCTACAATGCAGACTAAACATATTTTCTGCACTTCGGTAGTGCTATTGTAAATGTTAGCCGTTTTCTGTAAAAAGTAACAAAGTAAACGCATCAAACTGCTTCTCTGTAGACAGATAATGCAGGCCGGATAAACATTTTTCTCTAGTCAAGGTAAGCTTGCCATGCTCTGAAGAAGGCACTTCAGCCGATAAAGAGTTCACACAACGAGCTCATATTAGCTAAGCTCGCAAACTAGCACGCAGCTACGAATCTCCCGATCCACCTTAAATACTGCAGTAGTGTTCAGCTCCGATGCACTACAATGTCCTGCAGCACCATTTAAGGTAGAATGAGGGAAAAACACTGTGCACACGAATATGAACCTAAGTTTAATTGTTTTTTTTGATGATTGAAGTTGTGTTTTCTCTTCTTGACAAACATAAGAATGTTCCGCCATCTTAACAAATAAACCAAAAAAACTATTTTTGCTTCTCCTCTGTGTATTTCTTCTTATTGAAGTATATGCTTATTTCTTCTTCTTCTCCTGTTTTATGTCAGCCAACGGTAAAACAAAGCTACAGCGCCATCGAATTTGAGTGGCCAATTCATCATTACAGCCTCGTTTGTCCATTTCAAACTACTGTAGAAACATGGCGATGCAACATGGCGGCCTCAGTCGGTGTTCGACCTGCGACCAATGGAGATATAAACAGCTTATTGTAAGGTAAAATAATCAAACAACTTCTTAGTTTATAATAATTAGATGTGTTTTTTATCATTTTTATTAGTGATTATCTTAAATTCTGCTAAAAGATAACCCGAATGTTACATACTGTGTCTTTAAAGTTCATTAATCATTAATTCAAGTATATCACGCCACCCTACTCTACGTAATATAAAACATAGCCTGCAGGGCCCCAAGTGGCTCAGCATACTAAGGCATTGTCACTATGATCCGAGAATTGCAAATTTGAATCCTAGGTCATGCTGCAGCCAGGACCCAAGAGAGCATAGTTTGGCCGTGCTCTCTCTGGGTGAGTGAGATGGCACTTTCTTTCCTGCACTACTAAGTAATGTTGGCTGGCTCAGGAATCTGCCAGACGATCCATCAGATCCTGCGCTTTCCTGACCAGCAGCGATGTGCTTGACTTCACAGGAGGCCTGTGTTAGTCTGCACCCTCCTAGAGTCAGTGACATTACAAGTGATATGGCGAGTCAACAAATGGGTGGGTCAATTGGCTACCAAACACACTGGGGAGAAAATAGGGTTAAAAAAAACCTGCAATATATCTTGGAAAAATAAATAGACGCCTGCCATCTTTTGCAACTGACTTAGAGCAGGAACTGTGCTGATCAGTGTTTTCATTTTATTTTTAATGACCATCATAAATACGCATCGTAATTACAAGACCATCATAAATACTAGATCAGTTTTCTACCGGGCCTGCTGTTGTCTGAACTGGCTGAATTGTAGGGGTGAGGTTTATTTGATTTTTATAGGTCATAGTGCCCCAACCACATTGACTAGTCTGTGAGAGCTTAATTAAGATATGAGATTTGAGTGTGCTGAGAGAAATGTTAGTGATGTTTTTTTACAGAATAGACTGGGGCTAATTTGGGAGACAAGTGAGTTCTAGTGTTTGCAATATTAGCCTTGCAGCTCCAGTTCTAAATGAAGTTCTAAATGAAGATCGACTTTGCTGATTGACTAAATCTGACATAAGTGGAGAAATATGTAAATATGATTTCCCGGTAAATCTAGTGCACAATTGCAATGCATTTACTGAATTTAAAACATTGTAACAAATTAAACATAGAATATTTATTGTTCAATAACTTTATAATATAATAGTATTTATTATATGCATAATTCAGTAGAAGAGTAAGAAGAGCTGTAAAATGTGCAGAAGATGGGTTAAATTAATTTCACTTAGAAAATAATGAAACATGTAGTTTAAACAGGGGTGCACTACATTTGCACAAGACAGTATACAAAGATGGGAAAATATTAGAGGAAGCTACAAAAAAGAGAAAATGAAAGCCTCCATACACACAGTACAATCTAACCATTTAACTTCAGTATGAGTCTTCCATTGTAACACAATGTGTGATATAATTTATGCTTAATTTTTTTCTGGATTTCTGATTAATTTTATACAGATTTGCTAGTACTTTAGACTCTGATTTGTTTTTCAAGTTTTATATAAACTCAAGGAGAGAAAATGTAGAGCACTAGGCCTTGACTCACTTTTCATTGTCATGTGTTCAGCGTTAACTCAGCTTCCTGTGCACAAACTTGCATCACATTGCAACATCAACTCATTACCACCACAGGACCTGAAGCAACACTTTTACCACCCAAACTTGTTAGTGTTATTCTCCAAGAGCCTGGTAACTTAAAAAAATGTAAACAAATTATTCATACTGAAAATCATATTTATTCCATATGATCAGCTAAGACATTAGTGGAGTTCAAATTTTGCTTAATTTAGAACTGCAACAGTAAAATTAAGTCATTTAAATAGCCCAGTATTTTCTATAAAATTACACTAATGACATATTTATATCAGCTATTAAAATGCATGAAAACAAATGCCTTCTAAAATAGCTTTCTTCTGTAATTACCAATAAGTCATAAACCCTATTCAGATTAGATAATATTTACATGGAGTCCTGGGGTCATTTTTTCTTTTACAGGAGCTCCTTTGTGATTTAATTTATATCCGGAAGCACCATGTCTGTTTTTCCGCTTGTTCCCTGAAAAATACAAGCTGAACTATCCACTGTTTTTTTGCGAACTCAGCACTGAAAATTTTAGTCCCATCTGCATGCAAATCTTCAAGATGTCATCTTGCACTGGAAGTGGATGCAAATATTATAAAAGAGAAGATTATAATCACAGCCAAAGGTACAATTCACTATATCACTGAAAGTTCGTTTAAAATCTAAAGTTAAATGCTGTTAATCTAATAGAACTGTAAATAACTGTTTATATTGAAACTGATAATACAATTGATATTATCTTAAGGATAATAAGAATAACTCATAAGTGTGATCATATTACATGTCAGATATCTGGGTTTGTAAAACTCAGTCATCCTGTAGTCATTTTAATGTCATCTGGATGCAAGAGCTTCATCACTGAGGATACATGTAAAATGCATTATTGCAGATATCCTCCTGATTGATTCATTCAATATGAATATGACTATGTAGTGTATTAAACTGCATGGACTAGTTTGCGGGGATGCAAGTTGAGCAGGTTGAAAGATAACTGTTTGACTACACCTACGGTAAATGGAAAAATTGAATGAATCTTATGTTCTATAGTGTCATATAAATGGAAAACCAGGCCCATACTAACAACCCATTTGTATGTATGCAATTTCTACCATGTGGTTAAACACTAGCTCTATCATCTGTGTGTTGGGATGGCAGTAACAAGCTTGTTGGTCTATACTATGATCTTAATACCTCAATAACAACAAAATTAGTAAACTATTAAGTTTACATAACCAATCTTTCATATTCAGACACTTGTCCCATTAGTAAGTTAGTCTCAGCCTGATATACAGAATAGTACTGTGCTGAGATGTGCAGATGTGAAAATGCTGCTGTTTGAAATGTCAGAAACCCTAAACAACGCACATACATTCATAGCCCAGTGCTGCCATGTAACTGCATGGTAACACTCAATGTTTGAAGCAACAGGAAATAAATAAATCGCTTTAAAAAAAAAAGTCCAGCGGAAACCAAGTGCCATTGTCTGCACAGAGCAGTTTTTATTTCAGATAGACTGTGGACATAGTATTATAACAAACTAAAAACAACAGCACATTATAGGACACTGTATAAGGCAAAAATAGTAGCACACTAAGTACCCTATAAAAAACAACAGAACATTATAGAACACTATATAAACTAAAACATAGCACATTGTAGTACACAATAAATGCCTCAAGATAAATGACAGATGATTACACATAATACTATAGTACACTACATAAGCCTAAAATAACAGCACACAATAGTAATAATAGTTGTAAAATAACATGACACTATAGTATGCCATAAAAGACTGAAAAAACATAATAATATACTATAATAAAACATTATAGTACACCATAAACAGCTAAAACATAGAACATTACAGTACACTATAAATAACTAGCAGTAATATAGCACAATGTAAAGAAAATGGATGTAAATTAATGTAGTGCAATACAGAAAGCTACTGTAAAAGTAACAGCACATTGCAGTACTTTAGCTGTAGAGCACACTCCAGTAAACTAAAAAAAAAAGTCAAATAAAATACTAAAATCATTTTGCTTTTCTTTTTCTTTGCTTTATTTCTGAATTCTGTATCTTATACTGTCAAGTTGATCTATTTTACAGAATATTCCTGCTTTTAGATTTAGGCATGAAATGGCCCCCAAATTTAGTAATTCATATTATTCAGCTCACATTATAAGATGTCACTTTAATATGGAAACATTTTGAAACAAATCCGGTATGTTTGTGAATCAAAATGCATGCTAGATTGGAATTCTATGCAATATTGTCAATTAATACTAGTATATTGTTTTATTTATGTTTTTTTTTTTTTATGTATTCAAACAGGCATAATATTTAGCCACAGGATTCCCCCCACCCCCACCCCAACTAGCATAATCTAAGGAGCTAATACAGTATACACCCTCTCAGATGCACAAACCATATCTCCATCTTCACTGAGCCAACCCCTGAAAATCTGCTGGCTAAGTATGATCAGTATTAGCAAATAAATAACTATATATCCATATTTATATATTATAAAAGCAAGCTCATACCTGATCCTCTGCTGACGTAGCTCCTGTTAGCAGTCTTCAGATAATCCCACTGATAGAGATAGAGAGAAAGAGAGGGAAAAGTGTATGTGTGTGTGTGTGTGTGTGTCATTTAGAGGAAGTGTGATTGACTCACGTGGTGAATGCAAACTTTTCACAGCTTGTAAGTCGGAGTGCAGACACAGAACATTTAAAGCTTCACCACTTCCTGTCTCTGTACCTACACTATCTCCACCAAAAGGGCTGCAGTTGAAGTCTTAATAGAAAAACATCAGGCCTTCTGTTGATAAAATCAGTAACGGACTGGGGTGTTGCAAGTCCCCAAGATGCAGAAATCTTTGGAAGCCTTGAACTCTTAACAAAAGCACATAACAAATGACTGAATAATAGATTAAACAGTGGCTTTTACGTTGAGCAATGTCTTGTTGGGACAGACAAAATAAGACTGGAAAGTCTTACAAGTCACCATTTTCAGGAAGGTTCTGCAATTTGCATTTAATCTGGAAACAAGTGAGGTCATCAAGACTGAGTATAAAAGGAGCATCCATCAAAGGTTTAGTCTTTACATGCCAGGATGTGTTGTGGTTCACCACTTTGTGCCAAACTTGGTGAGATAATTTTCAGTCACTTCAGTTTAAAGACAGTATTTCTCAGCACAAGATTACAAAGAATTTAGATTTTTCACCATCCACAATTCATAATATCACAAAAAGATTCAGGGAGTCTGGTGAAATCTCAGTGTATAAAGGTCAAGTGTGGAAACCCCTGCTGAATGTATGTGACCATGAGAAGCTGTCATGGTAGCAAAATGGACATAGCCACATGGGCTTAGGAGTACTTTGAAAAATCATTGACACTTAAAATAGTCTGCTGCTGCACCATGAAACTATTTATGCAAAGAGGAAAACAGATTAATTTTGCCCATAAATGGCAGCCAGCTATCTGGGTCCAAAGTCATCTGAGATTAATCAAAAAGTAGAAATGTCACTTTGGTCAGAGGAGTCCATGTTTCAGCTTGGACTCCAAGACTTCAGACATTGGATTCTACATGACAAAAATGAGCAAGACCATGCAGACTGTAACCAATGAAAAGTGCAAAAGAAAAGCATATTTAATGACATGGGAGTGCATCAGTGCCCATGTCAGGGGTGATCTGTACATATGTGATGGTACCAGTGTTGCAGAAGCCTATATTGATAGTTTGGAGAGACATATGTTACTGTCAAGACAATGTCTTTTTTTAAATTCCTATTCAATTAAAAAGTATACTTAAAAGAAAAGCTGGTGTGGCCCAGGGGTAAACATGCCTTTGTCCCAACCTTTTGTAATGTGCTGCAGGCATCAATTTGTACATTCATTCATTATCACACCCGCTTAATCCTTATCAGGGTCGCGGTTAGTCCCCTATCCCCTCACTGGGCGCAGGGCAGGGCATTACACTATTCAACTAAGCCCAGGACAGGGTGCCAGTCCATCACTGGGTGAACACAAACACACACGCACACACATACATACACATGGACATTTTTAGAGTAGCCAATTCACCTGACCTCTATGTTTTTGGACTGTGGGAGGAAACCGGAGACCCCGGAGGAAACCCACGCAGACACAGGGAGAACATGGAAACTCCGCTCAGATGTGGACTCGAACCCAAGACCTCAGCGCTGAGAGGCAAACGTGCTAACCACGAAGCCACCGTGCCGCCCTCAATTTGTACATTTGATGCTATTTAACAAACACAATTAAGTTTGTCATTGAAAACACTGAAAATCTTTTTTCTTTGTTATTTAGTCTTGACATTCATTTTTTGTCATTTTGGGTTGGCATCCAGGGGGCTGTACTAAATTGCTTCCTCACATCTGAAGGCACAAGGCTTTCTCTTAATACTTTCCTTCAGTTAAATGATTATAGCAGATATTTTTGATAATCCTGGCATTACAAAACCTATTATTGGTAAAGTGTATCAAATAATACACACAGTTATGCAAAAATATTGACATTATTTGTGATCCGTCATTTCAAAAAGGTAATTTTTACACAATTTTCCACTTACCTCAGAATCAGTCAATCAACCAAGACATGTTTGGAGTTCAATTTGGCTTCTTAGGGCATTTTCACACCAACACTATTTGTTCCATTTAAAATGGACTCTGGTTCATTTGCCCCTGGTGCGGTTCATTTTGTCAGGTGGGAAAACAGTAATCGCTCTTGGGTGCAGATCAATCGAACTGTACGAAAACCCACGAGAGGAGGTGGTCTCGGTCTGGTCCCAAATGAACTCCAGAGCGGTTCCCTTGTGTTGGGAACGTGCACATTTGGTGCATTGCAGAGGAGTCGTGTTCCAAAACCTACACCTCCACAGTCACCTAAAATAGCATAGACTTTTTTGTAAAAATACATCACATCACCAAAACTTCTCTAAACCTGCTCAAACCACATTCAGACCTTAATTAACATGTGACTGACTGACACAGAGCAGGAAGTTCTAATATGCAGTCAGTTTTAGTCTTTTTCAGTCTTCTACCAGACCTGCTGCTGTCTGATGTGTCTGCCTGCAGCAGTGAGCACAGAGGTCATACTGTGTTGTAAACCACATGGACTAGTCTGTAAGACCTTTTTTAAGATGTGAGAAAGTCTCAATTGGGTTGAGAGGTTTTGTGATGTATTTCTGCAGACATATCTGGGTTAGCTTGTGAAAACTGAGCTCAATTGCTTGGGGCAGAGATGTATAGGTTTCTTGAATTAAAATATGAATTATCTTGCTAAGATAGTAAGTTTATTATTGATATTATTGTATTATTGTTGTAAGGTTTAAATATGATTCTAATCTGGAGAAGTTAATAATAAACCATTGTTCTTTTCTTTATAGAACTGTATAAAACTGATCTATATGGTGCAGATACAATGTGAAACTTACAAACAGAGAGGGGTTGGCAGAGCGGATTTTGTGGGTGAATACTGCCAAATAAGGAGAGCGCTCACAGTGAACCACACATATGAGACATTAAAAATACCTAAACACCGGAAACAGAGTGTTAGGAGGATATCCATCATCAGAAAGCATCTGTAACATTATCACTGCAAATGTCCTTCCACCTCCTGCTGTGTAGATTTGTGGACTGAGTTTCAGAGCTAAATGCACATATCTTACAGTACCAGTCAAAAGTTTGAACACACCTTCTGTAATTCGGTAGTTTTGTTTTTCTTATTTCTTATAAATTGTCTGCATTGTAGATTAATACTAAAGTGGTAGTAACTTGGAATGGCTTTCAGTTAACAGCTGTGCTTTGTCAAGAGTTCATGACTTGCATTTCTTGCCCCATTAATGTGTTTGAGACATCAGTTGTGTGCCTACTTTGAAGAATCTAAAATCTAAAACATATTTTGGTTTGTTTAACACTTTTAAGATTACTACATGATTCCTTTTGTGTTTTGTCATAGTCTGGATGACTTCAGTATTCATTTACATTGTAAGGGAAAAAACCCTTAAAGTTCCAAACTTTTGACTGGTGCTGTATATTTCATCTTGTGTTTTATTAAACATTATAACACTAGTCATAGTTCATTTTACATGACCTGCATCCTTTACATTAGCCTGATTTTGTTACGGTGCCTTTAAGACTGATATATGTAAATCACCTCTGTTTTGACTGCCCTGTGTTGTACCTCATTCAAAACAGTCTAAACGGAAGCAAACCTCATAACTTTAGTGTCAGTAGGTAGAGCTAAACATCCTTCACTCTGTTGCACTGACAGATTTGTTTAGTCTGTAGTGCTGCTTCTTTTGGACTCTAAGGAGCTGCTCAGTTGTTCATGTGCAGTTGTAGCTGTGAGAAATGTGCTCTGACTCAGATAGAATTCTAACTGCAGTCAGCACCTCCCACATTAATCTGAATATCTCTGTACAGGTAGTACCCGGGTTACGTCAGCCCTGAGTTACGATGTTTCGTGGTTACGACACATCTCCCATTTACTGTATAAAGCCTTGTTTTGTGTTTGGTGTGCACGGCGGAAGAATACACGGTTACACGGCTGTTTCATTTCATTATTAAACATATTTTATGTGTTTTTGATCATTACTGTGTTAGGATAGGATAAGTATGTTATTTATGTACAATATTTACGTATGTTCTGACTTACACGAAATTTGGTTTACGACGCAACGTAGGAACAGATCAACGTCGTAAATCGAGGACTACCTGTATAATGATTAAGCTCACTGTGTTTATTTACGTGTTTTATCTTCTAAAGTATCTTTTTTTTTTTTTTGCCAATTTTATCCCCTTCCCAATGTAGTGGTGGCCAATTAACCCATCCCCTGCGTTAGGCCTCTCCCCATTACTTTGCAATGTCCCTGACTCTAGGAGGGTGCAAACAAGCATAAGCCTCCTCCGTTGCGTGTGATGCAGCCACCGCTTCTTTTTCGAACCACCGCTGATACACCGTCACTGGAGAGACAATGCGCCCGGAGGAAGGCACACAGGATCCCCAGCTCCAATTGGACCAATCAGTAGACGCCTGAGCCAGCGGACATTGCAATGTGAAAGTGATGGGGAGAGAGAGAGAGCGCCATCTACCCGCCCAGAGAGATCACTGCCAATTTATGCTCTCTTCGGCTGTTGATGGCAAACAGCATGACCGGGATTTGAACTCGCGATTCTCGGGTCATAGTGGTAGCGTCTTTGCCCGCTGAGCCACTCGGGGCCCCTTTGTATATCTTATTGTAATGCATTGTTATGCTCTTATATTGTAGATAATTGTGTATTTTTCCCTCTTTCTAGGGTATTAGTAATGGTTGTTCTAACAGTGTCTGAACTGAATTGTTTGGACTCTAACCTGTCTGTACTTGCAGAGATATTTTCAAATCAAAGCACTGTTGTACATCACTCTGGATAAGAGCATCTGTCAAATGCTGTAAATGTAAATGAAAAATATATTATTCTAAAACTTCTGTTATTTTGTCAACCAGAGGAGGAGGTGAATGATCTCTGAGCATTGGATCATCTCAAGGTTTCTTCCTCTAAATTGGGAGTTCTTCATTAGCACTGTTGTCTCTGTCTTGGTCATGGTGGGTGGGGGGCTGGATTCTTTGCTTTTTTAATACAAGTTGTAGAAAGTTTCATTGATGGATTGATTGATTAATTGATTTGTGGAGCTAAACTTCTGTAGACTGAATGGGTGGAGCTAAATTTCTGAAGACTGTATGGGAGGGGCTAAACTTCTGTAGACTGTATGGGAGGGGCTAAACTACTATATGCTGAATTGGTGGTGTTATACTGGTAGAGACTGAACTTGCTGTGAGCTGTATAAAGAACAAAAACTTATATCAGTCATGGCTGCCTGTATCAGTGAGGTGTTATTAATGTTATAACACACTGTGTCCAAATCACAGATGTTTAATTAAGATCTGGATGAGGTTTGCATGTGTTGAGAGATGTTCTGGTGCTGTATTTTGACAAACACAACTGATCTATTTAGGTGATTATTGAGTTATAGTGTTCATTAGCAACTGTTAGCTTGGCAGCTCCAGTTCTAAACAAAAGAATCAAATTATCAACCAAAAAAATGTCTTAGCATTGTTGAAGAAAGTTAAAAATATTAAAAAATGACTTCTATGTGAACCACTTTAACTATTTCACTTGCTCTGATAATGGGAGCAGTATGTTTTCTAATGAAGTGTCATGAATGAAATTCATTATCCAACCACTAGATGTCCACTCTGAGTCACTTCTGGAAATAAGGTGTCATAGAGGAGACATACACAAGGTGGAGACAGAGACTGAGAGAACGGACAGAAGTAACCTATATCTCCATCATATTCCATTTCAGACAGGACAACAGAAGGCCAGTTTATTATAAACTGTTCATTATCAACCGGAAATTCTTCAACTCTGTCTGTAATATCTTTTATAAGAAATGAGAAATAATAATACATGTACAACAGGGGAAATGATTTATTCCACAAATTTTATACATTTAGTGACATTTACACAAGTACATAATATATCAAGAAAACCGAAATTAGAGAAATAAAATAAATGAATAATAAACAAATTAAGATGAAAGAAAGAGAAAAGGGAAAATGTTAAAAAGAAAGACAAAGATAAAAGAATAGGAGAGCTAAAGTAAGAGAGGAATGTGAGCAGTTTGTCAGGTTGTATTATGCATGTAGTGCGTCACCCAGAGGGAGTGACTAGGTTTGTGTGTGTGTGTGTGTGTGTGTGTGTGTGTGTGTGTGTGTGTGTGTGTGTGTGTGTGTGTGTGTGTGTGTGTTAATCCTATGTTTATGAAACACTGAGTGTGAATAGCTGCTCAGCCTCACTGCTGCGTCTGTGTGTTTGAGTGTGTCATGTGATGTATGTGTCTGAACTGTCACTTTAACTTAGAGAGAGAGGGAGGGAGAGACAGACAGAGAGAGAGAGAGAAAGAGAGAGAGGGAGATTAAAGTATTTTCCTCTTTTTGATGGACAGAGGTGAACAGCGGATTTAAGCCAC
Source organism: Crenuchus spilurus (assembly GCA_036984385.1). Classification (NCBI taxonomy): domain Eukaryota; kingdom Metazoa; phylum Chordata; class Actinopteri; order Characiformes; family Crenuchidae; genus Crenuchus; species Crenuchus spilurus. The sequence goes on from BRDA01021643.1 coordinate 13,241, forward strand.
AAAACAAACAACCCACTACAGAGAGGGACATTTACAAACACACACACACACACACACAGAGAGATAGAGAGAGAGGGGAGAGCAATAGGAAGAGAAAGGAGAGAGAGATGGAGAAAGGGTATATAGAGAGAAAAATAGTATTTTCATGAAAAGTGATGAACAGCGGATTTAAACCACAAAGCAAACACCCACTACAGAGAAACAAATAGAGAGAGAGAGAGAGAGAGAGAGAGAAATGGAGAGAGGGCGAGAGAGAGAGAGAAATGGAGAGAGGGTGAGAGAGAGAGAAAAAAATGGAGAGAGGGCGAGAGAGAGAGAGAGAGAGAGAAATGGAGAGTGTGAGAGAGAGAGAGAGAGAAATGGAGAGAGGGCAAGAAAGAGAGAGAGAGAGACAGAGAGAGAAATGGAGGGAGGGCAAAAAAGAGAGAGAGAGACAGACAGACAGACAGAGAGAGAAAGACAGAGGGGGGGAATGGAGAGAGGGCAAGAAAGAGAGAGAGTGAGAGACAGAGAGAGAAATGGAGGGAGGGCAACAAAGAGAGAGAGAGACAGAGAGAGAGAGAAATGGAGGGAGGGCAAGAAAGAGAGAGGGAGACGGAGAGAGAAATGGAGGGAGGGCAAGAAAGAGAGAGAGAGAGACAGAGAGAGAGAGAGAGATGGAGGGAGGGCAAGAAAAAGAGAGAGAGACAGAGAGAGAGAGAGAGAGAGAGAGAGCTGTGTATTACGGCCTGTAATGAGCTCATATCCTATATTTTCCTGTTTTTATCTCTCTCCATGAGGTCCATTTTTACATGACAATTTTCCAACCTGTGTTCATCCTCTTGAGCCGGGCACCCCAACCACTAATATTCTAATGTGCTGCTAAAATTGAAGAGTTATTATTAACTAAATTAACTATGCTAAATTATTCTCTGAGATAAAAACAAGTACAGTCATTTAAATATGTTAACTCGTGATCTGTCCTGTAAGTCCAGACACAGGCCTGTGCCAGTGTTTAAATACCTCTGTCTGTACTGCTATAAGCAGAATGAGCAGACAGATAAGATATCAGATCATGCTGTTGATTACAATGTTACAAATAACAGCCTCTTTAATCTGTTTTACTCTTCCGTTTTGTAATAAAAGTTGCAGGTTTTGGAGGTAAAAAGTGTTTTGTCCCAGCTAAAACACAGCGATCATGATTTCATCAGACTGCAGAAACACACACACACACACACACACACACACACACACACACACCTTTAGCCTTTCTGTGTTGAGTATGATTCTGTTCCCATGAGTTAGAGTAAACTCTGAACTCTGAGGTGTGTTAATCTCCACCACACATCCAGATCTGCCTTTGATCAGACAGAGAGACAAAGAGACAGACATAGAGAGAGAGAGAGAGAGAGAGAGAGAGAGAGAGAGAGAGAGAGAGAGAGAGATTAAAGTATTTTCCTTAAGACTTAATACAGAAAAAATGTTTGTGAAGTTATACAGAACAAAAGGTGCATTGTTTGACTTTTATACTTTCATTGTTTCCTCCCTTTTTTCTTTTCTTTCTTTTTCTGTTTCTGATTCTGTTTCTCTGTTTGGCTCTGTGTTTTTGACTGCTTTAACATGCAACTTTATTTTTAAACTTATTCCACACAACATAGACTTTGAGCTTTAAAATTAACTCCACTTACAAAAAAGGGGATTTAATTTAATGTTTTCTATGTTCATCATCATCATCATCAAGTGCATATATAAGTATATTTATGTATACATATAGGCATAATGAATAACAAAGAATACATTGTTCAATATTTAAAATTACATTAGGTTTACTGTGTGTGTGTGTGTGTGTGTGTGTATGTGTGTGTGATGGGTGGATAAGGCCGTCATTTCAATAGCAGGAAATTGAGCTCACAGTGAACGGAGACATGACTACAGAGTACAGCGTGAGAAACAACACACACACACACATACACACACACACACACACACCTCTGCCTCCCAAAAAGCTCCACACTGAATTTGCTTTTGACAGTAACCCATTTATGACATGATAATGTGATTTTAAGCTAAATGGACTTGCTTCTGAACATGTTTAATAGACAATTTCAAAACTACCTCATAATACTGTTCAGCTCGATTCTCAGAATTATCTTTCTCTTAACAGCAAAACTCTGCATAATTTAGCATAACTCAGATTTCTTTAGAATGTTGAATAGGACCAGACCTAATATTTACAATTCAAAACCACAAGTGAACCTGCACATCTTCTGAGTTTTAATATTTAATGCTGTTGATGGTAAATTATACTTTAGGAAATATTTTCCCTGCATTTGTCTCTTCACCGTACATGGATTTTAAACACGTTTTTGTCCAAAATCTTCTCAAGACTATTGGAAAACAATGTCTTGGACACCAGGCAGTGTATTCACAAATTAAAGTGGTCACTGTCACTGTGAACAATTCTGAGTATTCTGATTGAAGAAAAATGTGTTGAATTCCCCTTGAAAGCAGGTTTGATTTGGCTTTCAGAACATATGAGACATGATTCAGTTGTGTTGTTATATAGAGATAAACTGGAATGTAAGATATTTTTCGTCTCACAGTAGAGGGCAGCACAGTCCATTAGCTGTGCAGTTAAAGGTCTGTTATTTTTTTAAATCCTGACCCGTCTCACTGTCATGAGACAAATTCCTGCCTTTTTTCTTCATAAGGATTGCGAAGTTCTTCACAATGATGGCTTCAAAGGCTATTTGTGTGTGTGTGTGTGTGTGTGTGTGTGTGTGTGTGTGTGTGTGTGCGTGTGTGTGTGTGGTATTAATATCTTTCCAGCTGTTCTGTCACCTTCAGTTTCACACCTAAAATCTGTCTAGGTCGCAGTGTCCCCCCCCCCACACACACACTCTCAAACATATACTTGTTTCTGTGAAATGTGGGGACAACACTTGCATTCCCATTCACTTCTTGAAGACTTACGTAAATGTTAGCCTTAACAGCTACTAGCCTAACTCTGACTAACCATGGCTTACATCTCCTAAACATGTCCACATCTTAAAGTTTGAGGTAAACTCTTTAAAATGTGGACCAGCTTGTTGTTATCACATAGATGTAAACTGTTTTTGTCCCCATGATGTGGCCTAAAGCTGGTATACACACACACACACTTGTAGGGGACTCCATTAAACTCAGAATTTCTCCATTAGTTGTAGAGTGTGACATGAGGTTGTGGGGGGTGCAGGTCACAGGAGTAAAACCCCCACTCGCTAGACCCCTCAGGCCTAACCTTTGACCTTCCCTTTTGAAGCGAGACACACTCTCGCTCTCTGTTTAGCTCTTCTCTTCTTTTAGCTCAGAGAGCAAGCAAACAAAGTCGCACTCCTGCCATGTTCTCATGAGAGAGAGAGAGAGAGAGAGAGAGAGAGAGAGCATATGGCTTTCAGCTTTTGTTTATCTGGTAGCTTCTACAGACTCAGCTCATACTAATGACAGATGTGTGTTACATTAGAAAATTATATTAAAGAGCCCACATAAGAAAAACTTTCCTCACTTTAAAAATATTCACTCTTCAGATTATTTATGTAAACTAAACTGAATTTAATGCTTCTGTGATGTCACAAAATTGAACAGTATATGCGTCCTTCTACCCATCTTACAGCAGCCCTTCCCATCCAGCCTATAGCATTGTTGCCCCACCCTTTCATCCTACAGCAATTTCACTCCACCCTTTCAGTCCAAAATCATATTCATATATTTTGACTTAACACAGTAGCTGTTGATCAGCCAAGACATGTTCCTAAAAAACTAGAATTCAGTAGTCACATAAAAAAAACAATTATTTCTGTAAAACCAAAACTCTCTCAGTCCAGTCAAAACTCATCTAGATATTAATGAAGGTCTCACAAAGTAGATGATGTGGTTTAGGACAGAGGGTGACTGCGAACTATAAAACATAACACATAGCAGATGTGAATTTAACATTCATCATTGCAGATCAGTAAGTGCTGGTTTTAGGGACAATTTCCATTATAAACATGAAAAAATCGGATCTAATATCAGTTTTTTACCAGTCCTGCTGCTGTCTGAAGTGTTTGCCTGTAACTGTGAGGATTTATTAATTTTTAAAGCTCTGAGTAATTCATGTGGTTCATCCTAAAACTTCTAGCCTAGTTGATGGTGAATTTTACAGAAATAACTGGCTATTTATTTGACTACTAGTTCTAGTGTTGGTTGTGAATGTTAGCCTCGCAGCTCCAGTTGACTGGTAGACTCCAGACATGTCTTGGCAGATCAGCTACATGTGAGGTAGGTGGACAGTTGTGTAAATTTGATATTGTGTTGATTCAGCGTAGTAGGGAAAAAAAATCAGCATTTAGTGAATCTGTAAAGTGTTTTTGTTGGTCTTGATTATTGTTTCCTCCATGGTCATTTCCAGAGGAACACAGCGGTGAGATGAAACAGAGTTCAGTGAGGGATTTGCAGATGCTTAGTGTAGGAGAATGAGAAGAGGAAAGAGAAATAATTTCCACACAGACTCCCCTCAGAGCTTTATTTTCCAAACGCATTCCAGAGGGACCATAAGCAAAACTGCACAGAAAGTAACAAAGACCACCATGAGTTGTACATGCAGGTGGGAGATGTGAGAAAAATGAAAGATACTTCACAATATTAGAACTGATGCTACACTCTAAATTGTAAAAACAAATACTGACATATTTTGAAAAGGAAGTACTAAGTAAATGAATCGGTTAATTTTAAAAATCAATATTAGCACATAATACTATATCTTAAGATATAGTATCTTAAGTATTTCTACTTAAAAGGTCCAAATCCTACATTTGTCTTGTACTTACTTTTCACCCTGATGTCCACTTATGACATTTATGTTGTTTTAATAGACTGAAATCAGTAATAATTCATGTTTACATGATCATTTTCCAACCTCTCTTATGTATAAGAATTAAACAGGCTGTATGTAAATTACCTCTGTTCTGATTGGTTGCCCTTTATTGTGCCTCATTAAAAAGCAGTGCAGACCATGTTCTGTCAAATATTTAACTGTGAAAGGGCTTAACTCATATAGGCTGAATAGCCCTATAGAAAAATATATTTGTTTCACAAAGACAGTGAATTCTAAAAGGGTTATGTGCAGCTATATTGACTCTATGGAATTGGGAGCCAGTGGCACATTTTGAAACTTTAAGAATGTTTACATATTACTTTAAACTCTCATAAAAAATTTAACATTAAAACATTACAAGTAATAGTACTAGTAGTTGATAATAATAATAATAATAATAATAATAATAATAATAATAATAATAATAATAATAATAATAAATGTTGCATTGTTCCTCTTTAACTTTAACTCTTTAACTTGTACTTGTACAAGTTATATTTTATAAGATTCATAAATAAATTTAGGCTTACTAGAGAATATTGTCACATTACATTATTGTTCAAGTGTGTTGCATTAAATCAAGCAAGCAGCAACAAAAGTTTTGCAATGACAAATTACAATAATGAATGCAACAATGTTTAGTCACAGTAACAAACAACATGAGCAGAAAACAATACATAAATCCAACCTGTTACTTGCTACTATGTAGTTTATACAGTCACTATTCTCTGGTTTGTTGCTGTTATTGTTTACAATCACTATATAACTTTTTAATTCACCAAAGCAAAATTTCTCAGTTTATCCAGATAACTTAAGTCAACCCTGTCCAATAGGAAAAGAGCAGCAGGACACTCCTATTGGACAACTTGAAATCTTAGGCTTAAGCTATCTAGCTAACTTTATGAAATACCTCATAGGCTAAACCTTTCTTTTTAAGATCTATGCCTCTGTTCAGTTTATTAACAGTGTGCCCAAATAGCAGATGATTCTGGACCAAACATGACCCAAATAAGGCACATCCAGGCCAGTTATGGCAATAACAAATGCATTATGAGCCAAAACTGGTTTGGCTGTAGCACTCACATGGACCAAATACAACCAATCATGTGACATGTCTGAATGCTATTTCTGTTTTGGCCTAAAACTGGCCCAACATAGTGTAGTGTGTGTGCTGATGTAAGTAGTAAGTGAGAGCCAGAATTAGAACATCACTTGTTTGTTATTAATGACCAACTCTACCCATCATAGAAAAGTGTATTGTGATGAATATAATATATAATACTGACAATATATCATCATCTCATCAGTCACATAATTCTGCTTCTCTTTTCCAGTTTGAGTCAAGTTTTCTTTAATAAGGGGTTAAAACAAGAATGGAGACTGACCACAGATTGGGTCTGTGTAACTCCTGAATGTTTGATTTAAGAACAACAACAATATAATAATAATAATAATAATAATAATAATAATAATAATAATAATAATAATAACACAATTAATAGGAAGAAGAAAAACTTATTAAGTCAGAAACAGTTTCAATGTGGTGGGGCTTACCTGAGGGATCAGATTGTGCCAAAGATCAAAGGTCAAATGATTTAGACTGTTAGAAACGTGAGTAGAATTCCTCACTCAGACACAGATAAACACAGTCAGCCCAGGTGTGTATGTGTTTGGAGATACAGGTGGTGATAACCCCACCTGTGTTCTCCAGACCACCTGAGGCCTGAACAGGAGGCGGTGTCAGTTTATCCTCCAGCTTTAATGTCCAGCAGGTCAGTCTTTAAATACTTTAAGCTCAAAGCAGACTGAGATCAGTATCAGTTACAGCTGACAACTCTACATTCACTTTTACACACACCCACACACACACACACACCTGTTATATCTGTATCTGCATCTCTCCATCACAGAAATGAAAACATAAGTATTTCTGTCTTATGCAAAAGTTTATGTACCCATGGTCAAATTCCACAAGTTGTTTTTCTGAGTGAAAATGAGTGAATATTTGAATGAATAAAACATGTGAGTTCAACACTACAGGGAAGAAATTAAAATACAATATTTAATGTGTCCTAGCTTTTACACAAAACATTTCATTTTTATTCCAAAATGTTAAAATCAGTTAATAATCTTAACAATCATAGATCAGTTTTTTTTTAGATTAGTGCCCACTAGAGTTTATTCTAATGAGTTCCTTTATTGCACAGTTAGGAGAACGACTACTTAAATTAGTTGAGTTTTTAGACTCAAGCCATCCACAAAAAAACTGACTGGGTTGTTGTTTTTCACAGTTGGCTGGTTGGTTGGCACTTGAGATGCCTTGGTATGGGTGCAAAAACACTGAAACTTTTCATAATGTCAAAATACATACTTTTTATTTGTATTGACCAGCTATAGAATTTAAAGATGTACATATTATTCATTACATGCTTTATAGATTTTGTAAATGAAATTTAACCCACTCTCTCTCTCCTCTCTCTCTCACACACAACTTTCTCTATTTTTTCATTGGTGTTTAAACAGTACCTATTGATTGAAGTCTATGTGTGTTCTCTGTCTTTTCTCTTGAACACACTCAGACTTCATTGTGTTCTTAATCATTACTTCACAATTCTAAAGTTAAACATTATACATTCAGTATCAGCATATCTGTCTGATAGTATTGACCATCTATTGACTGTCTTCTTTTCTGCCGGCTCCAGGTTTGGACTCTTAAACATCCCTGAATGTGTTACACCTGCTTACTGGACAGTGGTGGCACAATAGTGTAGACAACAAAAAGTCAGCAATGAAAGTTTCAGTTAACCATTAAAACTCAGATAACAAGAGGATGCCATTAAATCAGGCATTTCTGTGATTTTATATGAAGCAGTTTTTCAATTGAAGCTCATGTAAATATGTAGAGATTGGACAAAACCAATAAACTCATAAAGGAGACATGGAATACTTCTGACCCATATCCATATTATAATATTCATAGCATCAGAACTGAGAAGGTATTTGATACCTTCATATTGAGATTATTATCTTTAGTGAATGTTCATTTTATTATTTAGTTTTATTATTATCAGTTTTGTTTATATCTTATATGTTCTTTTTAAAAGAATCATCTTTGGGAAGTGCTCAAACCTGAAAGTAAACACAGAATGGAAAGTTTGGATACATTTAAATAGTCTAATTAATTTAATAGGCTAGACATCTAGACTTATTATCCTGTGTTCACACTGGTAGCAAAGTGATGCAAAGTGGTTGGACATTCATTTTTATTCATTTTCAATGCCAGCTACAGTTTTCCAGCAAGAGGAGGCTGCGCCAACATAAGCTATGCAGAGTTTATGATGTGACAAAATTAAACAATGTTTAAAATGATTACCAGATGGGAATGGTATGAGCTTTATCAATAATAAAGTTCCTGATAATCCTTTAGAATTTTCTATATTTCTGCATAAATATGACCTAAAACATCATCAGATTTTCACACAAGTCCCAAAATTAGATACATAGAAATCTGTTAAACAAATAAGACAAAAATATTATACTTGGCCATTTATTTATTGAGAAAAAATAATCCAAGTTCGAATCTCGATCATGCCTCTAGAGAACAGAATTGGCGGTGCTCTCACTTCAGGTGGGCAAGATGGCGTACTCTCCCTAGCACAATGTCGATTGACTCAGGCACACTAGCGATGTATCACCATCAGTTTGAAAAAAATGTAGCTTGACGTCACTGTTTTCGGAGGAAGCCTGTGCTCCTCTGCTCCATCCCAAGAGAATCAGGGACATTGCAAGTGATAGTAATAGGGAGAGTTGATAAAAGAGGTGGGTTAACCGTCCACTAAAATACATTGGGAAGAAAATCAGGGGTAAAATTATTAAAAAGGAAAAAAAATGCTAAAAAAAAAAAACATTCATGTTCTTGTACCACCACACATGAGTGAAGTGTTTAAAAATTAACAAAATTAGCCTGTTATTGTACAGTTTTTGTATTTGGAGTTTATGTTCTAATTAAACCATAAAGTGCCATCTCATGTACGTTCACAGTGAACATTAAACAAAAGTTATCATAATAGCAGTTAAAGTGGTCATAGAAAAAAATACTGTCATATAAAATTAAGTTTACACTCTCTGCAGCTAATCAGACATAAACAGAAAACATTACATGAATGATCTTGCCAGGTTCACTGAATTCCAGTCAAATTCTGCTAAAATGGTCTCTTCTTTTTAAATTGTGACAAACTGCACTTTTTACAGTAGAGGCGGAATAGAGAATGAATAGACAGTGTTGTGAGTGCATAATTCAGGTGTTAAAGAGAAGCTAAAAATAGGCTGTGAGCAGCTGAGAAAGTGGATGTGGTGGTGTATGGCAGTAACAAGTACACAGAGACGAGAGAAATGGAGTCTTTCCCACCATTAACATATAATATCTAGGTAAATATTTTAGTACCTGGCAACCCTGAATCTTTTGGGTTTCTCTCTTTCTGTGCTACATGTCTGGTATGTGTGTTGATTCTGTTGCTGCTTGGCTGGGTTTTTGTGCACAGTAATGACAGACAGGAATCTAATTCTACTTTTACATTAAAAATAATGGAAAAATCAAAACAATACATATTATTATTTCCTTGCAAGTTTTACGATTAGCCTAATTGACCAGCCATTTTGTTTATTTACAGCAGAACTTACACTTACTCTGGGGAATGTGTACATTTTAAAGTCATAAATTTATGCTACGTTGAAACTGTGTCTCCAGTACTTTACATTCAAACTAGTCTTCAATCAAACTTACATTCAGATGGTGCAATTGGCTGCAGGTCTATTGACTTTGGAGTAAATCCTCCACATTCTAGCAAATATAGGTTTCTGACTCAATAACATATAGGACTGTGTAGTTAAAGAGATGTTCCAGTAAAAGCAGAGTCCCTGACATCTCATAACAGTAATGGGAACTTCCGTAAGAGTCAAGGCAACCCCCTTAACAGTAAAGAAAAGAAAACAAAGAAAGTTAAGAAAACATATTACTTCATTAAAACCACCTTCTTGTTTCCACACTCATTGTTCATTTTAGCAGCTACAGGAGACATGTAGCATAAATCTAGTACACACACACACACACACACACACACACAAACACACAGGTCTGCGGTAGCCCGTGTGAACGGTGTGTGCATGTCTGTCGCAGGCTGTTTGTTATTGTGGACCCTCACTGGGCCCCTGCATTAAAGACCCCTCACAAGGAAACCGGATAGTGTGTGTGAGTGAAATGTGTATGACTTCACACACACACACACACACACACACACACACACACACACACACACACACACACACA
>BRDA01021643.1:30970-45140 GCA_036984385.1 Crenuchus spilurus
CCCCCCCCCCCCCCCCCCAGTGGTTGGAGTGTGTATTGTGGAAATGTAATGTCTACCTAGGTGCTCTTTCTTTCTCTTTCCTAACACTTGTTTTTGTGTGATGCTGACAAAGTAAAAGCAGAGATATGATCATTTATGTTTGAAATAAAAACTATATTCAGTTGTCAGTAAAAATTGAGATGTGAGGAGCGAGATGCCAGCAAGGAAGCCACACAATGCAGCAGGATTATTTAAAATGCTTCACTGAGTATGGTATTTGAGTCAATTTTTAATGTAGTATATAAAGGCATATAAAGTATATGTTCCCAAATAGCCAAAACCTTCACCCAAGACTTTCAAGCGTAAATCACAATGTTAGAACATCTGTAGAGGATTTGATGTGTGTGAGATTTCCATTTCTGTTTCTTGTTGTGTGGCTCAGCCGAGAGAGAGAGAGAGAGAGAGAGAGAGACTAATGTTTTCACTTGAGTCCTAAATGTGAGAACAATAACACTGAGTGAGTGTAATAACAGGAGGCAGGTCAGAACCCACTCCATCACACAGCACTAACAAAACATACACATAATCAACTCTCTCTATAACTCTACCTCACTCTGTCTAACTCCCTCTGTTTCTGTCTAAAGCCATTCTCACTCTTAAAAGCCTGGCCATTATTAGGATTCAACTACGGTAATGTTCAGGCTGATCATTCAGTAAAAACATGTGGTCAATCAGCAAAGTCATGTTTGGAATGAAAATGTTGCATCTTTAGTTAAGAATGGGAGCTGTGAGGCTAACATTGCTAAACAAAATTGGAACTCATTAGTCATCTAAATGAGCGAGGTCATTTCTGTAACATTACTTCATCAAAATACTCAAACTGTCTCCAAATCTTTATTAATATGGCAACAAGATAAATAACATGATACAGGTGTTAAAATTCAATGCACTGTAATATATTGCAATACTATAAGCATGATGTTATATTGTGAATAAAAAAAAAATGATACAACTTAGCCATTAGCGGTAAAGTTAATTGTCTGCTAGGTTTGCTAATGCTTACATTAGCAGTGTGCCCTTTAACTCTAGTTCACACTAAATAATTTTAACCCATGTTTTCCAGTCGCCAATATTTTTTTTGTAATTCACTGACAAAAATCTCTGTTTGGAGACAAATCTGGGATTACTTGACACTCACTCAGTCATGTTGTGTGAACTGCTGAAACACACTCGTCGAGCCGTCGCCAAGTGATTGCCTACCAGTTACAGATGCCCAGCAAATATTTAACATGCTAAATATCTGATCCAGCTGGTGACTGTGTTAACAGCAGTAACTACCTACAACCAATGGGATCAGATAGAGAGAGAACCATGTAACCATGATAGAGAGAGAGAGAGAGAGAGATAGAGATAGAGAGAGAGAGAGAGATACTTTATTGATCCCCCAGGGGCAATTCAAGAAATTGAAGAATTTGACACAATTGACAATTTCTCTGTTATTGTGACTGCACTGCAGAAATAATGTGATTGATTATATCTATGATCAATGCAATATTCAGATTAAATAAAGCTGGTGACAGTATGTATGTATGTAATACAACTGTAACTGTACTGCTGGCTCATAGTCTTCCCGCCAGCTGTACTGTTCTGTTTTCGTGACAAAACCTGTTTTTTGAGAGCAATCTGCGATTTTCCCAAAATAAAAAATCATGTATTTTGTGACCCCGTGTTGCAGACCAGTCATGTAGTGTGAAAGACACAACGACCGATGACTTAAAAAGTCATGTACTCTGAACCTGGCATTACACTCCTGGTTTCTGTTGGAATGGAAGAGTCTGATGGCTAAAGATAGATTACAACACTGCCATCTAGCAGTCAGTGGGTTAAACACAATCTTACATTTACTTCCAAAAGTCTTTTACATGGTTAAAGTCCAAATTTCCTTCTTTAGTTTAAAAATTGATCTGCAAGACTAAAATTGCGAACAAACACTTTACCTCATTAGTCACCTAAATTAGCCTCGCCTTTTCAGTAAAAACACATCACCCAAACATCTCTCAAACTTTTATTAAAGTCTCACAGACTAGTTAATGTAATTTAGGATGCCGTATGACTTACTGTGAGCTTTTAAAAGAATAAACTTCATTGTAACAGGCAGCCATGACAGACAGCACAAGCTTTATAGCTCATAGTAAGTCATTCTGTGTCCTAAATCACATCAACTAGTCTGTGAGAGAGGCTGGTGATGTTTTTGTACAGAAACCTCACTGTGCTTTGTTGTGAAAAAGCACCCAGTTTAAGAAGTGAAAGAAGTGAAAGGAGAGAAAATGAGTTGGACAGAAAAACAAGGAGAAAGGAGACAAAAAAGAGGGAGGAAGTAAAGAAGATGGGATGGGTGAGTAAGGCTGATCCTAGATTAGGCTCGTCATCCCCGTTAGAGGGAGAAAAAGAAGAACAAAAAAGACAGGGTTAAGAGGAGGAGAGATGGAAAGAATGAAGGGACACTTAGTAGGGGGTAAAACCAAGAGAGAGAAAGAGAGAAACAGAGAGATGACTGTACTTATGATTATTGCTATTTATATTACTCTGCATTATATACTTTTAAGTAGAAATAACTTTATTATTTTTGTCTTTATTTTTGGTTTTTTATTGTTGTTTTGTTTATGTTGTTATTGTCATTGTTATGTGTTATTGTTCTATTGTTTTGGCAACATTGTACACCTGAACTGAGACAGAGAGAGAGAGAGAGAGAGAGAGAGAGAGAGAGAAGGCTATTTGTGCTGTTGTAGAAGTAAGTGTGTGTGTGTGTGTGTGTGTGTGTGTGTGTGTGTGTGTGTGTGTGTGTGTGAGAGAGAGAGAGAGAGAGAGAGAGTGTGTGTGTGTGTGTGTGTGTGGTGAATGCTGACAGTAGCAACATTGAGGTTCTGACTTATCACAAGATAACGAGTTAAACACACAGAGAAAGAGAGAGAGAGATAAGATCAGTAGAGGGATTAAGCACAATGAGGTCAGATGTAGAGGTCAGAGCAGAGGTCAAGGGGCAGTTTGGGATGGAGGAGTGTTATCTGTATGTGTGTGTGTGTGTATTTTATCTTTGTACAAAAATAGTCTGTTACTCCTGATTTTACAGCATACACAGGTTACAAAGACATGTAGAACAGCCTAAAGCCTAAAGTACACAACAGGGAAGCATTGAGGAAAATTGAGGAACCAAACTTTTTCACACCCCTCACCAACCTCACACACACACACACACACGCACACACACACACACACACACACATATAAATGTATTTAAGCAAGTTATGGCATTTTAAAGTTGTGTATGTTTTTTAACATCTCTATTGAACAAATTAATTATGACCTGAGTGAGTTGAGAGATGATTAGATGTAGTTTTACAGAATGGGTTCACAATTCCCAGAATGCACCGCGCAACCGGCAACATCCTTGTTTATGTCTGTGCCAGCTACGCTACATACACTATTTACAACTTTATTTAGTAAGTAAATACTTATGTGATATCTACTAGCTTTTGTAACTATATGCAGATAATATTTCTTTTGATATTAAACATCATATCTTGTGTCAACTGGTATTTTCAATTTATGCAGTGGGTTTTTAGTGTAAACACGTTGCAAGCTATCATGTTGCATGCTGTCAATACTAAGCTACACTACTAGCTAATAGCATAAACAAGAGAAAAACGAAAGAAAATGGTGAACCGGATGTTACCGGTCGCGCGGTGCATTCTGGGAATTGTGAAAGTGGCGAATTGAGATGCTTCTTGGCTTCACAGCTCCAGTCTAAACTAAAGAAGCTAAATTTGGACTCTAAACATGTTTTGACTGATCTACTGCAGATGAGGTCATTGGAATAAATATGTTAATCTGATTTCTGCACCAGTTTAATGTTGGATTAAAATGTTTGATAATGTTTAATTACTATTTACTAATTATATACAATTACTGTATATACTGTACATATTTGAAAGAATAAAGCATTAAAAGAGGCATATGCAAAATGTGGACCCACTTGAAATTGAAATCACTTGCTCATCTCTCTGATTCTTGCTTTAGACAGAATATTTCTAGTCCTGAAATATTCACAGGTTGTCTTGCATGTCTAAGATCATGTCACACATGTTATATAATGCTGATGTCTGGGGGCAAAGCTCAATCTACAACATTTAACAAGCTCAGTCTACTTTATGTATTTATTTTTTAATGTACATATTTACATATACCCACTTATGTGACCTGCAACCCGAACTGCTTTATGAATGATTCACAATACAGAGCAGCCAATCAGAAAAGAGGTTTTATATATATATATATATATATATATATATATATATATATATATATATATATATATAAAACTTATAAGCACAGTAACAAAAACAGCCTGTTTAACTCTCAGGGATAAAAAGATGTTGGAAATGATAATTTAAAGTGGAATTATGACTAAGTTTAGTACATAAACCCACATAGAAGTTATAAGTGGACCTCCGGAAAAACATTTGAATAGAAACACAGGACATGGGCCCTGTTTTGTTGGTCAGTAATATTCACTACAGTCAATTTGAATATCAGTGCTGGCATTGTTTTTGTGTGGGTGGAGCTTAATGATGCAGAAATTAGGAACATCTTCCTTTCCTGAATCACATTAAAACGTAAAATTGAAAACAAGTTGTTTATTTGTATCCATTTGATTCACACACAAAAATGCAGAGTTTTTCAGGACGTCAAGCAGCATGAGAGGCTCCACAAAGCCTGGGAACGCAGGACAGGGTGTGTGTGTGTGTGTGTGTGTGTGTGTGTGTGCTTTTGTCCCAGTTCGAAAGACAGATCCCTCACTGATAAGAGGAGCCATGACAGGAAACAACACAATACTGAAAGAGAGAGAGAGAGAGAGAGAGAGAGAGAGAGATGGAGAGAGAGAGAGAGAGAATGCAAGAGAGAGGGGTCAGTACTTGAGTATCATTTGTATGATTTGTATATCTGCTGATCCAAGACAGACAGAGATCACAGTCATGTATTTTTTTTATCATCCACATAAACGCGCACACACACACACACACACACACACACACACACACACATTTTGGCTCAAATTGCAGGAAAACCTGTTTTTCTGAAAATGCTGAAAATATCAGATGCATTACAGTTGAACACAGCATTAATATATGACAATATCTAACATTCTAATGGTGCTTTGCTCACTTCATGCCAGCTGCACTAGCTTTATGAAGGTTACTTAAAAAATAAATCTCTACAATGGTAACTTTGCAGAAGTTATAATACATTTGAAAAAGTAATAATAATAATTTTTTTTTATCATTTCTGCCCTTACATCTTACACAACTGTGTAGTAGAACAGTTGACTATAGCAAGAGATATTATAATACAAGGAGACGAGTCACTAGTTGAAAATGCTCAACATGATCACTTCCTTATGAATAAATAAATAAATAAAGAGCTTCTTGGTTAAAATATCTGAAAGTGCAGCCTTCTTTCTCATTGTTGTGGAGCTATGTGCTTTTGCAATCAAGCCTAAATAAACCTCTTTTCCCCAATGTTATATATACTATGTATGTATGTATGTACACAGTAAATCTGCCAGTGTTAAATCAACACTATTAGAGTTAAATTATCACTGAGAGTGTTACATTTTGACACCCTCAGTGTTAATTTAACTCTAATAGTGTTGATTTAACACTGGCAGATTTACTGTGTATGTGTGTGTAGTGTATTTTTTGTATTGTATATTTTTTTGTATATAGGAATAGATCTAGAACCAAAAAAATAAAAAATACATTTCACATCACTAAGTGTAGGCACATAGGTACATAGGCTTAAATATCCTTTTTTCATATAATTTTTTCAACAGAATTAACTTTTTTTGCCTGTTTAATACAATGGTTACTTTGTCTCAGGTTACTGTTAGATTGTAGGAACTAACTGTTCAGCACCATCTGAAGAAACAGACCAACAGGTTAATGTTGTGTTTACATGTTAGCGTCACACTTATTTTAAAGCAGCCACTGAAGACAACCCCTAAGGACAGTTTTGACAGAACATACTCTCACTTGAGCACTGTGAGGATGATGTTTGATTTCTCCAGTGTATTTAACACTGTACAGCCTGTGCTGTTAGGTGAGAAGCTTTGGTAGATGCAGGTTGATGAGTCGTCTTATGGATAATGGACTACCTGACTGATCTTCCTCAGTATGTATGACTGCAGAACTATGTCTTGGTCTTGGCACTCCTCATGGGACCATACTAGCCCCATTTTATTCCAACTTGTACACATCCGACTTCAGGTACACACCTGTGTTCTGCCACCTGCAGTAATTCTCTGATGACACAGTCAATGTTAGATGTATCAGCAATGGACAGGAGAAGGAATACAGGGGTCTGGTCATGGCATTTGCTGACTGATGTAAACAGAATCATCTACCACTGAACATCAGTAAGACCAAGGAAATGGTTGTGGACTTTAGGAAGTTCAAACTGGCCTTATCTCCAGTCTGCATAGATGCAGACAGTAAACTGAACTAAACAGTAAACTATGCTGTTGTGTACTGGGGCAAGAATATCAGCAAATCATCCATTAGCTGACTGAACAAACTGATTAAGAAGGCTGACTCTGGTGTAGGAGTCAAGCTGGACTGCTTGGGGTGATGACAAAAGGCTGTCTATAAATGTCTATGACATTTATTGTAACAGATCCCTTTCTCAATCATAACAGCCTTTCGAAACTGCCCTGATCAGAACAGTTGGTTTGAGTGTCTAATCCTGTTCACCACACCCGCTTATCCAAGAGGTGCCACCAATATTCTAGCCAATGAGAATTAAGCTCTGTCATCATCACACAGACTCTCCAGTTAGTGACCCTTGACTTGTCCAACAGATGGCCCAAAAACTCTTCAACCATTTAGTAATACTCAATATAGGTTTAAGTTGTGTTATTTGTTCACACTTGTGATAACATGTTCAGTATTTAAAACTGCTTCATTGAGAATGCTATTGTTTTCAAATTAAACTAATAATTTTTCAAGGCTTTTAAAATAATTTTTGCATGTTGTTTGGGTCGAGTATGTTGATAAAGTATTTCAAAGTCAAAAACTGTTGATGTGTTGAAAAAAATAATAAATAAATGTGGAATATTAAGGCAAAATCTAATTATTTAAAAATGGCAATAATAATAATAATAATAATAATAATAATAATAACTGCCCATCATTAAAATACAGACAGACAAATATTACAAACAGAAAATGTTGGGAACAATGTAAAGATTTTGTTTTAAACTGTTTTGTAAATGCAGAAGCAACGTGACAACTCATGAGGATTAGGAAGGGTTGGGTGGGAAAGAAGGAGCGAGAAAGATCATGACACCTCTGAGAAAGATACAAGTTATTTTTCAGCCTCTTTCAGACTCTAATGCGACCTGTGAATCAGAGGGGAAAAAATATGCCAGAAACGGCCAAAAAACACGAGCATTTCAGCCCGATCTGAACTAATGAGGAGTGCATTTAAATCCCAAAGGCCAATGAGCCAAGGAGATGGAGAAAAGAGGGAGTGAAAGAGAAAACGAGAGAAAAAGGGCACTAGAGGAAAGTCCCGGGAGGAGGGGCCACCCCCTACAGCTACAGCTATTCTACCACACTCCTCTTTCTCTCTTTCTCATTCTCTCTTTATCTTCTCTTTTGAGGCCTCGGCCCTTACCGCCTCTCAATCAGATCTCTCTCTCTCTCTCTCTCTCTCTCTCTCTCTCTCTCTCTCTAATGAGCAGGTTTCTCAGCTTTCCATCAGCTTAGATGCCTGGTGAAAAAGAGGGAGAGGGAGATTTGACTTGTGATCTCTCTTTGTGCCTGAAATCTTTCTTTCTCTCTTTGCTACATAGTTTACCTCTTCGTCTGTTTATGAATATATGAAAAGTACAGCTTTTCCCAGTTTTGCACCATTTTGCTCAGTTTTGTCCTGGTTTGCCGATTTTCCTTTCGCTCCTATTGGTGTGCCACATAGGGTCTCCTGCTAGCCCACCTGAAGGTGGTTAGATGACCAAGATCTGCTTGTGAATTGGTACTGAAACATTAAAACAACTACTTTTATTATGGTGGGTGTCATAGAGTAGCCATAAAATATGAGTAACGTAACCACAGAGATAGCCAAGGAAACATGTAACCATGGAAATGAATATAGAACTACAGTATGAAGGTAATGGTTGTAGTATAACCATGGAAATTGGTGTGGCATTGCCAAGAACAGTGGTTACCTATGGAAATTGAGTGTTGCGTAACCGTGGAAATTTGTGTAGTATTACTATGGAAATGTGTTTATTGTAGTGTTTCATAACTGAGTGGTGTAGGTGTAGTTCAGATGTATTTCTTTCAGTAGACTCCTGTTATAATTGTATTTCTCTAATCTGGATTATTACCACCAGACAACAGAATAGATCTGAGCTTAAGATTTTTTTGAAAAGGAAAAATGGAACTACAAAGAGTAAAAGAGAACTGAAGATTCAACAATACTGAAACCTTTGTAACCCTTTAACATTCTGCTCAACCATTTGGTAGAGCCCATTTGAGTCACTATGTCTTATTGAAGAAAGATTTTATTTTATTTATGCCATCTCTACCAATTGGTAGAGGTATGGTAGAGTAAAAAACATCCACTAGAGCAGGGGTGTCCAAATCCAGCCCTGGAGGGCCGGATTCCTGCAGAGTTTGGTGATCTTCCTGATCAAACACACCTGATTCAGCTCAGTAGGTAATGAGCAGGTTTAATTGTAATGTCAGAGCAGAGAAATCACCAAACTCTGCAGGAATCCGGCCCTCCAGCACTGGATTTGGACACCCCTGCACTACAGGTAAGAAATACAACATTTTCTTGTCTGAATGCAAACCAGTAATGTATAATAGCAATACCACAAGGAATAAATTGAATCAACATTAGTGTTGTTGTACCACCACACAGATGAGTGTGGTGTTTAAAAAGTTATTGTACAGTTTTTATATTTATAAATTATGTTCTGATTTTATCATAAAGTGAATCTCGTCTGTTTAAAGTGTACATAAACTGTGGGGTCTTAAGAAAAAGAAACATTGATTGCTTTTATTTAAAACATTCTTTCTTCGTGAGGATGTTAAAGGATTAAGTGCTGTTAGAGAGAGAGAGAGAGAGAGAGTGAAACACTTGACTTTTTACACACACCACACACACACACACACACACCTACACACACCCACACACACACACACACACAGAGGTAGAGTGTGTCCCACCGTAAGCATTATCAAGTTTCTCTCCTGGAGCGCTTTAGCAGACGCTTTGAACGAGAGAAGAAAGAAAAACTTCTTCTCAAGTCTCTCTCTCTCTCTCTCTCTCTCTCTCTCTCTTTCTTTCTCCATCTGTTTTCAAACACTCACCAGTGAACAAGCAAGTGTTAACGCATCTGAACCTAGCCACTGTCAAAGGTTAACACACACACACTCATACCTGAAGGGGAAAGCTTTTAGCAGGTAAAGGCTTGTTTTTCCCATGAGGCCATGCGGTAACACTGTTGTGACAGCGGAGGACAAAAGGGCCGTTTCCCCTTCTGCCCGCAAAGGACGAGAGACAGAGGGTTAGATTACACACACACACACAGAGAGAGAGGGAAATATTTCAGCTGTAAAGTGGCACTTCCTATCTCGCAGGCCCACCACTGGGCAGCAGGGGTCAGGAAAGGTCAACATGAGGCCCTGGAAAAGTTTAAAACGTCTTTACCAAATGACTTTTGCAGGTGAGTAATTTGAGATGTCCCCACTGTGTTATATCTTTTATTCATTATTTAATAATTGTTCCACAAAGTTATATTCTTTGTTCTACCTTATCTAATGACTTTATAATTTACAGGGATATGTGCTCTTACAAATGTTCCCTCTTTAGCTGGGTCACAATGACACAAAGTCTCAGAGTTGTTTAAACTGTTCAGGCTCTGCTGAAGGTGGTTATCAGGATGGGTTTGCTGTGTTATGACCATGAGACCAGCTGAACAATACGATGCTGGTTTTGTTGCTTTTAATACAATGAATTAGCTGTATTTGAATGCATTTTAATTAAGAATGATTTACATATAATCTGCATAAAGGAGATTGTGTTAAAGTAGGGGAGGGAGAACCCAAGTGTGACCTCACCCCCTAATCTTGTTTTTTGCTCTCTCTCTCTCTCTCTGGGTTGTGAATATGCGTGACCTCCAGACATGGTATTTCTTACTATATTTTTTATCTTGACTTTGATAGATCTGTAATGCTGAAACAACATTTAAGTACATTTTAATATCTTTTAAAATTGTAATTTTAACTTTGACTTTTCCTATTCACACAAGTTATACATTTAAATTTAAAAATATTATTATTACATAAAGGGAGATTCCAACTTAACATCAGAAATATAAGTGTGTTTCAGATCACCTTTATTTTTCAATACAGAAACAAACTTATTTATATAAAGATGCAGTAATAAGGTACAACATGGCATATACTGTTGGCATATGTTTTATCTGTTCCTTTGTCCAGTTTAAGTTGAAAAATGCAAACATATTGCCTAATCCTTTCTATGTTCTCAAGTTCCTATACACCCAGGGTTCTATGATCTCAGGGCCTTACGTTCCAATGATCCTATGTGCCCAGGGTCTTGTCCTCAAGGTCCTATATTCCCTAGATCTCAATATGTGCTCTCCTAGAGTCATATGTCTCAGGGTCTCACAATAGTGCATGTAACATAAAGTGAATGTAGTGCTGGAAAACATCTTCTGTTTTGTACTTAAAATAAAATCTTATTACACTGACTTTCATTAAAATAAGTTGAGAAGGTTTTTTTTCTTCTCCTCTAAATTGGAATTGAAAAAGCCATTTCTGAGATAAGGGGTTTACACACACACACACACACACACACACACACACACACACACACACACACACACACATGCATTTGAAATGTAAAAAATAATAACTAGGATGAGTAATAAACAAATCAACAGTAATAATGGAATTAATGTTTTGTATTTTGTATTGAATTCTTTGTTTCTCGTCTTCTTTTATCTCTGTTTTTGTGGTGTCAGGCCAGTGGTTTTGAAAAGGTTTTGTTGGTTTTTGGCCCCCATTTTTGGCCCTGGGGGTCTTCCTTTCCACTCGGTTGACCCTCCCCCCTTCACTGCACAGCCTGATGGGTAGTGGAGCCTGCGGCCTGCTCTAATCCCCTTTGCAGATGGAGAGCAGAGATACCTGTTCTTCATTCTTCTATTTCTCTCACTCATTCTTCTCCTCTGTCCGTTTGTATTTAAAGGACAATAAAGCAGTGCTGAGGGCAGAGGACAATTCACCGCCCATAATATTATTAGAATGACTTTCTTTTCTGTTTTAAATGTCCTGATAAATGTCTCTAACGTCTTTTTGGCTCCTCTGTACCTCTGTTTTCTTCTCCTAAATGCTATGAATAAACAGTCAGTACAGTAATCACACATCACAGGATTGGGTTTGTAGTGAATCATATTGTTAATATAAGATCCATTTAATTCAATTTGAAACAGTATTTTGATTAATAGACTAGTAGAAATGACCAAACATGTATACATTCTAATTGTATTAACATTGCATTAACTTTTCACACAAAATTAAGAGTTCAGAATGGTTTTGCTCTGTGACATTATAGTTATATTTAAGTACATTTAAAGGTAGTATATTCTTTATACAAACCTCATTTTCAAATGTTAGGACACAACAATAACTAAATCTGTAATTTGTTAATTCACTTGAACCTTTATTTGAAAGACAAAAGTACAAAGAAAAGATTTTCAATGACAATTATATTTGTTAAATATAAACACATTTAGAATGTGATGCCTGAAGCACATTCTAAAAGGTTGGGACAGAGACATGTTTAGAGTGGGTCGCATCAGCTTTTCTTTAAATTTTACTTTTTAGTTGTTTGAGAATAGAAGATATACCTGTTGTTGATTTGCAAGTGCAAATTTGCAGAGAATATCCAATGTGCAGCAGATTCACAAAACACTTTAATCAAAATGACAACATGGGCACTACATTTAACAAATGTGCTGCAGATTCACAAACATTATATTTGCTAACTATACTTATCATAGTTTTATTATAGACAAAAAAATATAAAAATAAGAAGTGTATAAATATAACCAAATTTGCTTCTCATTAGAGATGCCGTCACAGCTGTTGAAATTCCAGGGAAAAGAAGTAATGGTCAATGGTACCTTCACATATAATAAGGTCACCCATGATCTGGTCACTTATGCACCCCCATGACATCACAGATGCAGGTTTTTGTTTGTTTGTTTGTTTGCAGTTTTCATTGGAAACAGTCTGGATGGTCTTTTTCATCTTTGGCAAATAGAATGTGATGTCCATTGTCACTATGGACAACCTGAAACATTGACTCATTTGGTTCATCTTAGATAAATCTTGGCCCAAAGAACTTGTCAGCTTTTCTATGCAAAATTAATACATGGGTTCCTCTTTGCATAATACAGTGTCAGGGTATGTTTTTAATGGAGCAATACACTGTGTGAAGTGACAATAATTTTGCAGTGCACTCCAGAGCTCAAGTGGCTATGCCCATCACTGTGATGTGAACAACACCACCTCAAGCTATAAGGCTTAACATAGTGAACCACAACATATTCTTGCTCGTAAAGACTAAGTCTAACTATAAATTGTGTTAATTAAGCTGTTAATTGTGGAATCTTGTAGAACAGTGTTACTTGTACTTTCCAATATTATTTTGTGTCTGTCCCAAGTGTGCAAACATTGGTTTGTACATTTATGTATATTAAGCAAATATAATTGTTCATTACTGAAAAACTCTGAACATCTTTTCTTTGTTATTTTGTCTGTTAAATACAAATTCAACTAAATTAGCAAATTCCAGATTTAAGTTTTTATTGCATTTTAAAAAAAAGCTCAGGCAGTGAAGGAGTGACTCTGTAAAGGTCCTGGAGTGGCCTAGACAATTTGAGGAGGGAGCTGAAAGTTCGTGTTGCCTAGCAACAGCCCCAAAACATCACTGCTGTAGAGGAGATTTGCATGGAGGAATGAGCCAAAATACCAGCTATAGTGTGTGCAAACCTGGTGAAGACTTACAGGAAACATTTAACCTCTGTCATTGCATTGTTACAGAGTATTGAGTTGAACTTTTGTTATTGACCAAATACTTATTTTCCACCATAATTTACAAATAAATTCTTTAAAAATCCTACAATGTGATTTCCTGGATTTTTTTCTCATTTGTCTCTCAGTTGAAGTGTACCTATGATGAAAATTACAGACCTCTCAGTGGCTGACCAAATACTGTTTTTCCCCACTGTATACACTGCTCAAAAAATAAAGGGAACACTTAAACAACACAATGTAACTCCAAGTCAACCACACTTCTGTGAAACCAATTTGTCCAGTTAGGAAGCAACACTGATTGTGAATCAATTTTACCTGTTGTTGTGCAAATGGAACAGGCAACAGGTAGAAAGGAGAAGCAATTAGCAAGACAACCCCTATACAGGAGTGGTTCTGCAGGTGGTGACCATAGACCTTTTCTCTATTCTCATCCTTTCTGGCTGATGTTTTGGTCACTTTTGCATTTTGTCAGTTCTCTCACCATAGAGGTAGCATGAGGTGATGTCTACAACCCACAGAAGTTGCTCAGGTAGTGCAGCTCATCCAGGATGGCATATCAATGTGAGCTGTGGCAAGAAGGTTTGCTGTGTCTGTCAGCACAGTGTCCAGAGCATGGAGCAGATACCAGGAGACTGGCCAGTAAACCAGGAGACATCGAGGGGGCCGTAGGAGGGCAACAACCCAGCAGCAGGACCGCTACCTCCTCCTTTGTGCAAGGAGGAACAGGAGGAGCAGAACCAGAGCCCTCCAAAATGACCTCCAGCAGGCCACTAATATCCATGTTTCTGCTCAAACTGTCAGAAATAGACTCCATGAGGGTGGTATGAGATTTTGACTATGATTCCAAATCCAGACCTCCAAGGGGTAATAATTTTGATTTACACTGATCATTTTTATGTTATTTTGTTCTCAATGTATTCCACTATGTAATAAATAAAGATTTTCAACTGGAATATTTTATTCACTGAGATCTAGGATGTGCTATTTTAGTGTTCCCTTTATTT
>BRDA01021644.1:0-24290 GCA_036984385.1 Crenuchus spilurus
ATCGAAATTGAGAAGTGGTGACACTGTCCTATATCACCCTGATAACACAGAAGCAGCTGCATTTGTGGCTATTATCGTAGTCTCCAGTCATAAGAAAAGTATGATGCCATGGAAAGTTCTAAGTGGCAGCAAACTTTTGCTCAGTAGTGTCTGTAACTACAGCAAACTGCCAGCTCCTAGCTCTGTGTGTGCATGTCTAATTATAGCAGCTGCTGTCAGAATTGCCGTAACCTCAAAACCGACCCCATGCTTTGTAAACAGGATGAAAAGAAGTTCGATACCTCTGTACTGCATCTTAGCTGCACATATTCTCTTTGATATGTCATCTCATGTAAATGAAGATGCATTCTGTGTGACCTTTTTTGGTCCTGATGCTGATTCGTCTTCTCACATAATTACAACCAGTGCTAATGAATCTGCATGGAGAATATAAGGCTGTTAATTGAGACACAGGATGAATAGATGTACTTGAGACCCCTGTACTGCATTTTAGCTTTTTGATATGTCATTTACTGCTTACTAACAGTCACATTTCTACAGCACTCTTAGACACCTGAAGCTTTTTGATGTACATTGGCCACCAATGGGCAGCATCTACCTGCAGCCGGTCCGCACCAGAACTCTTGGCACACATTAGCTATTACAGAGGTGTGGATTGGGATTAGTTTATCTGGGGAAGTCTGCTGTTTAACAATTTACAGGTGTATTTTTGAGTTTTAAAAGTTTTTTTTTACATTTTAAGAATTGAAAGTCCTGTATACAGACAAGCACTGTGGAAGTCCAAAATGAATGGGCTCCTATGGAGCTTTATTGCAAACTGGTCATTTCTAATTTCTTAACCTTTTTAACACACTAATGCACTATTCTTCACAAAACAGAACTACAATAAACAAGTGAACAGTGCTTTACACATCTTTAAACACAACTTTTAAGACTTTATAACAGTGGCTTGGCTCTGCACAGCCAGTTAGCCACTTGCTAACCAATCAGCACTCTTTAGCCAACATGCTAACATTTTTTTTTTTTGCATAAAACCAGGCTGGATTAGAAAAACACAGCAATACTGGCTAGCTTTTATAGATAATTTTATGCTATATATTTGTAAACTAGGGTTGAGCCGAATACTCGTTTCAGATGAATATGCGGTACAGATAAAGCATTTGTGATGAGTACAAACATTAAATGAGTAAAACTCGTCAATTTCCATGATGAAGGAAAATCCTCATTGGGTAACAGACTGTCTTCACAATCTGTGATTGGCCAGTCACACAGAGCGCCCGCCCCTCCCTACATAGACACGTCTCACTCCCTCTCACAGTCACTCAGTCGCGCACACACACACACACACTCACCTTAATAAACATTGTTTAACTTTGTGTGGGAAAAAAATGCCAAAGTAAAAATAAATAAATAATTGAAAGGAAAAAAATCAGTTTGATCATAAAATAAAAAAAAATTAAAAAAAAGGAAGTTGACAACTCTTGTTTGTGCATACTTAGTAGTTCATAATTTCCTACTGCATGAATTGTATTCATTCATGCACTTAAACATATTCATGTTCTGACAGTTAGAAAAAAAACTTTCTAACTTTCTCTAAATTTTGTGATCAAAAACATTGATTTGAATCTGAATTTTGAGACTGTTCTGTAAATAGTTTTCAAATAAACAATACATATAGCAACTTCTGATCAATTCATATAAATTTCAGACTTAAAATAATTTACCAATTTAAGCCCCACCCACTTCCGGTTAAACTACACCCAATTCTGGTTTAGGCCCACTCTGAGTACAGATATGCATACAGATAATTTAGATGGTTGAACAGATACAGATACAGTGTACTCACTCATCCCTATTGTAAACGTTCTAAAATTTATCAAATGTTGAGCATTGAAAACTAGGAAAGATGTATTTGATGTTTTTAGCCATTTAGCTCCATTCACTTCCATTCAAACAGGACTTTAGCTTCACCTTTTTGATATAAAGGGTGGATTAACGAGTGAACAGTATCACATATTATAGATTTTATTTTATATTTCCTCCAAAAAATGCTCTTTTAGGTAGAGTACGCAGTGGAAAATCCATGTGCTGCCGTGACAAATTTTTGCTGTTTTTCCAGATCATTTTCTTCTTCCATTATGTAATGACTATCCTGCCTCAACTTCCTGTAATTGGTCCGAAAATCTGAACCATCCAAAAAGGTGTTTTCATCTACAAATGAAGTGAACCGTGGTTCAGTTGATGGTTGGACCAAATTCTGGTTCACAGACATGGTGGCTTGGTGGTTATCACACTCGCCTTTCAGCGATGAGGTCTTGGGTTCAAGTCCCCATCTGGGTGGAATTTCTATGTTCTCCCTTTGTCTGCGTGAGTTTCCTCCCACAGTCAAAAAACATGGAGGTCTGTGTGTGTGCATTCACCCAGCAATGGATTGGTTCCCTGTCCTGGGCTTAGTTTGGATAATGTAATGTCCTGCCCTGCACCCAGTGAGGGGATTAAGCAGATGGGATGATGGATGGATGGATGGTCCAGACAGTGTTCTGATGTACTTGTCACACCTGTTATTACTGTTCAGATCATCAAACTGAAATGTCCAGACCAAAGAAAATAGGTGTGAAAGCACCCTAAGCCAATTTTTGAAGAGAGAAATATTTAAGAATGGGACATTTCGCCGGGCTAACATCCTTACTCTTTTAAAGAAAATGACCAAATCTGACTTTTACATCTCAACTTAAAGGTGGCACCATTTATACCCATCACTTGACTGGGGCATTGGGATTCACACAGGACCCAGGAATAGCTCCTCCTGTTGTTCACCAGCATCCACAAGCTTTTCCTTGGAGGTCTCCCATCCAGGTACTAACCAGACCCAGACCTGCTTAGCTTCTGTCGGTTTCTATGTTATGTTATTCAGGTGCTGTGACTGCTGGAATGCTGAGCTTGTGAAAATGATGTGTGACCTTTGCTGGGTCCTGATATTAATCATGTAATTAAGCCTAGTGCTAATGAATCAGCATGGAAGATATAAGGCTGCTAATTGAGGCGCTAATGAGAAAAGCCTTACGCAACCAGAGAAAGGCTGCCATGTTGGCTCTGCCCTTCAGGGACTGATTTAGGTGACGACTCCAGAAAGCTTTTTGCTCCTTATATCAGCTCCGTATTTGTCCTGAACACCCAACCATCTGTGAAGAATTTGAGTGTCACCACTTCTTTGTACACCAGGGGACATCCAGTACTCCAGGCTGATAAATGATTCACTTGCATTTACAAGTCTGAGGCAGGCTGGTGCCGGGCAGCTTTTAGTGAACCACCTCCATGGGCACAGACTTCAGCTCGCTGTAACGATGCTGATCTGTGCTGGGAAAGCTGCAGTTTGATTGAGTTTCTTCACTGTCATGATGGTCCTGTTTGATTGCCACGTCCAGCTCGCTTGTCTTTTACACCATAAGGCACAGTACAAAGAAATCAATAGTTTTGATTGACTTTCTCTTTTTTCCTTCCAACGGGAGACAGCAGCTTTCCTTGGAGCACACTTAGTTTGGTTGCTCTTAGTTCTTGTTGTGGATCTTTTGCAACTGTCTCGCTTGAGAAGTGAGATCAAAGAATAACCAGCGTCAGATCTCATATAGTCGGACGCTGTTATTAGTCATGCTGGCAGCGCTTATGAAATGCTGCTCAAACTGCAAAGCTTTGACTTTCTTTACTTCAGATCTGGGCGATAAAGAGTCCAGAGAAATTGTGCTTCAAGTTAAAGTGTGGGTACTGTATCAAAACCTTACTCAAGTAAAAGTGAACCCAAGAATATACTTCATATATATATATATATATATATACACGGTGATGTTGCTATATGCCTGCTAGAGGGCCCTGGTGACACCAACTCAAAATCTGATTGGTTGAAGCATCAGTTTCATTGACATTTATTTTGTGTGAGAGGGCCTACAGAATGAATTGTGAAGGCCTTTGGGCAGACTTCTTTGCCTGGCAACAAATGATGCCTGAAATGTGATTGGTTAAATGCTTTAACATGAAAATACATGTCTGGAAACAGCACAACCATCAGAAAAGCTATAAAAGGAAGTGGACAGACCATTTGTAATTACTTAATAAGTATTCATGGACAAAATATAATTAACATCAGTTTGTGATTCAGATATTTCTTAGGCCAGCAGAGAAGGCCTAGCAACATGTTATTGATGCATCATCCTCATGCATATGCAGCCTAATAAGTTTTTGTTTGTAGGGGTGTAAAAAATATATAGTTACAGACTGTTCAACTCCCTCCCCATCATCGCTGACAGTTTTCCTAAAATTAGATATTTAGAAAAAACACAATATAATAATTATTATCTATTTACTTTTGTTGATGTCACTGTGCATTCCCTAAAGGGCGGGGCTTGGGTCAGTCACTCCACCCTCTGTGTCTGCCGCTAGTATATAAATGGAAACGGTGCCACAAAAACGGTAATATTGGAAAATGATGGTCAATGTTGATCACTGCACAATGACAGTATAGTTGAGTTTGTTACGAATTTGACTTTTGAGTGAATACGTCAGACTGGCAAAGTGAAAGATACAGAAAAAAGTATCTGACAGATATAATAAGCACTTTGAAGGGATGTAATGTAAGTATTGAGTCAGAATAATCATTACTTAAGTGTAGTAAGAAAGTACTTGATTTCCACTCCTGTCTGAGATGAAAGTCTTGAGTCTGGTGTCTTTGTGGAAGGTGTCCTATGCTTGGCGATGTTAGCGTGGTCATGCTGAGAGCAGTTAGCTGCTGCTGCTGTCTGCAGTGTTTGGTGCTTTATCACCGCTCCTGTGGGTGGCTGATGGGGGCAGAGCCCTTTCATCTGCCCCCCAGGTGCCCCTAGCTGAGCTGGCGCTGACAGGTGGACAGTGATGCTAAATGAAATAGACAGGGGCCAGGGAGCCCACACATCTTCACTGATGGGCCTGACAGGACAGGTTGGGCTGAGGTGGCATGGAAATCCTGCAGACTGGAGATTATTGACTATTCAGATTGGATTAGTCCATCAGGGAAATGTCTGTAACTCCTCAGGGATAAAAGTCTCCCATCCAGCAGTGAATTTACACCAGGACAAGTCAGTTTGTATCAGGTTGTATTTTTATCTGCGTATCTGTGTGTTGATATGATGATGCTAATGATGGGAACATAAATTAATACTTTTATACCTGTAGTTTCATTATATTAGCTCCGTTAACCAGCCTGTAACATTTTTCTAATTCTTTAAAGATCTATGGATTAGTCCTAAAGAAAAGTGGTGTTGATCATTGTAGTTATGAATGCACAATCATTAATATGCAAATGATCTAATTTTGCAAGTATTTTTGCTCAACCTCTTGAGTTTTTGTGGATGCTTTATTTGAAAGACTTAACAGTATAAATACTGTAAATGTGATATTTTATACGTAAGGTTCTTTACCCGTTGAGTTATAACCGCATATTGGCTGCTCTGTCATTCTTCTACATGTTCTTAATATTGTTTTTATCTTGGTTCCTCAGCAGTTCTTCAGACTCATAGGGCTCATAGACACATTTCATTCTCACAAGTGCACACTCATTGATCAATATACTTCCAAACTGAGGAATTTCACCAATCCATGCGGTTAAACACACATACTAGTGAACACAAACACACTAGGAGGCAGTGAGCACACTTGCCCAGAGTGGCACTCGTGGAGCTTTTGGGGGTTTGGTGTCTTGCTCATGGACAGATCAGTCATGTCCTGTTGGTTCATGGGATTGAACTGGTGACCTTACAATCACAAGGATGGTTCACTAACCTTGGGCACACAGCTGCTGCAGTCGATTCATCTGAGTGGTTCTTTCTCATGTTCTTAGAAACTTTTTCCTTGATGGATTGATGGACCAGTCAGTCAACCAAACCAGCTCCAACCAATTCAACCAACCAACCAACCCCACCCAACCAACCCCACCAAACCAATCAACCAACCCCACCAAACCAATCAACCAACAAGACCCACCCAACCAACCAAACTCACCCAACCAACCAACCAACCCCAACCAAACAACCAACCCCACCAAACAACCAACCCCACCAAACCAACCAACCAACCAAATCCACTCAACCAACCAATCCCAACCAACTAACCAAACCCACCAACCCATCCGCTTTATTAATCCCAGAGGAAAAGTCATAGAGTCTTGGCTCCTCACTGTGGTTCTTCCTTAGGTCTTGGGTTTGAGCTCTCATCTGGGTGGAGTTTCCATGTTCTCCCCATGCCTGCAGGGGTTTCCTACAGGGTCTCCATTTTCATCCCACAGTTCAAAAACATGGAGGTCAGATGAATTGGGTACTCTAAATTGTCTTGGAGTGTGTGTGTGCCCAGTGATGGATTGGCACCCTGTCCAGGTGAGAGGGTAAGACATGACCCTGACCAGGATTAAGATGGATGGATGAATGGATGTGTATTAGAACTGTATTGAAGGCTTGGAGTTGAAGCATTACATACAAAGTCACTTGGGTTCTTCTTAAAATAAATTCTGTATTCTGGAGAAACGTGTCTGGAAAGCCATCCTGAAAAGTTTTGCTTTCCTTGTCTTGTGTGAATGGCTCTGATACTGGCTGGATGTGATCACTCTTCATTTGAAATGCAGGCAGCAGGGTTACTCTTTAATGCCGGGCAGGGTTTCAGCAGAAAGGATTTGAAGGAGTTTCTGTGTGTAGTGAAGAAGGTTTGAGAGGGGTGAAAATCTAGGCCATGGCTCAGGGTGCAGAGTATTTGGACAGTCTCTCTCTTTCTCTCTTTTTCTCTCCCTCCAGCCTCCTGCCTCGCTGCTGTAATTTCATTAAGCTGAGAAGTTTTCCTTTGCCATACATTGGGAAGTGTTACGCTCTGTAATTGGGAACAAGCATTAGTGAAGGCTTGTCTTGTCTGGTGATTGAACGGAGTTAGCTTGGCAAGGCCGAGAGAAGCGTTTGCCCGCTAGTACCGGGTAACACCAGGGGGCAGTGAGATCAGCAGCCTTAAAAGCTCTGGGTGAGCTTTAATTGGGGCGGAGGATTTGTGGAAGCCAGCTCAGAGCCGAGGGGCGAGAGGCAAAGAGAGAGATCACACCTCCCTGCGGCCCAATCACAGCATGATGGGAGACAAAGACGAGCCTAATTCACCATGATGCTCTGAGAGCCACAGCAAACATCTGAGACATGAAAAGGAAATAAATTTGCATGGTGAAAAGGTGTGAAAGTGACACGTGGGTCTTTAGAAAAACAAAAAATGTAGTTTTTGATAAACAGTTGACTTAACTAGAAGAGTTCTACACCATATTAACTTCTGTTTATACTGATCGTCACTTGGTAATCATGGACAGTTTTACCACCAAATAAGTGACCAATAATTGAATTTACTGCAGTGTACTGATCATACGATGAAGTTTGTCATGACAAATTTTTATTTATAAGGACTTACTGTAACAAGCAACTTCTTACCTCAGTCAGAATTGGCAAATGTTACCTTTCTGACAGGTGGTGGGGTTTCCATGTTCTCCCCATGTCCGCGTTTCCTCCCACAGTTCAAAAACATGTAGATCAGGTGAATTCAATTATGAATGTTTGTGTATATGCCCAGATATGGTTGGCACTCTGTCCTGGGTGATGCTCCTAGTGCTGGATGCAGTCCTCCAGGTGGACGGTCGCTTCTGGTTGAGATGATGTGCGCGATTGGCTGCCGCTTCTCACCAGTGTGTGTACGAGTATTGTGTTGATTGTAAGGCATCATTGGGTATCAGAAAGGTGCTGTATACGTGTAACATTCATTCTTTCATGTATTAGAATAAGAACAAAACACTTGTCTTGTCTATGACATTTAGATCACTTCTGTCATTCTCAACAAACACTTCTTAAAGTGGACACGTGGGATAACACATGATTGGTCAAAATAACTCATTGATTAAGCTCTACAGCTTCCATTTCCACTCTTTTTTTGCCAATTTTTATCCCTTTCCAAATGTGGTAGTAGCCAATTAACCCATTCCATCCACTAGAGGGCTCTACCCATCACTTTGTAATGTCCCTGACTCTAGGAGGGTGAAGTCAAGCACAAGCCTCCTCCATTGCGTGTGATAGTCACCGCTTCTTTTTGTACTACCGCTGATACACTCACTGGGGAGCCAATGCGCTTGGAGGAAAGCGCAGGATTCCCAGCTATGAATAGACCAATCAGTAGATGCCTGAGCCAGCCGATATTGTAGTGTAAAATTGATAGGAAGAGAGAGCGCCATCTACCTGCCCAGAGAGAGCACTGCCAATTTTTGCTCTCTTGGGCTCCATTTCCACTCTTCCACTCACAAATGGATTCGTAGCGGCCAGTTTAAGGTTCTGATCTTTGATGTCCCCCCTTTAGCAGGAATATTTCAGCCAATAAGGATTCCACCATCTTCCCCCTCCATCAGTAGGTGCCTGAAGGTAAACCCTGCACCATTTTAAGATGGAGAAGGAATTTTAATTAAGAAGAGAATCTGCAGAATTATACACATTCAGCTTTGTACAGAAATCACCACAAAGCACAGCAAACTCAACAGAATCCCTAACAGGCTCCTGAATGTAACTGCTGTTTTTCTGTTTGGGGGTGGAGTTAATTCTAATGAGTCCCTGTATTGCGTAGTAAGAGGAGCCTCGTCTAAATGATTAGTCAAATGTGATGTTTTCAGGCCTAGACCACCCAAAAAATAAACCAGACCAGGTTGTGGATTGATAGGCACTCCAGATGCACAAAACCACTAAAAACACTTTTTTTTGTAGTATGTACCACTAAATATATTGATTAAAGCTAACGATGCAACAAATTTTTGGCAACTGAAATTATTTGGCTGAAAATGTGAAAAAAAATTTAAGCCAAACATAACTCCAGGTACAGTTTTGACTTATTTATGGTAAGAAATATGGCCAATAAAGTGATAAACAACTCATGATGGTGCATTACTGTGATATTATCACATATAATGGTGTTTTGGGTGTTTTTGGTGTTTTTGGTGTTTTTGGCATGATGCATAACAGAGTAGCTAACATTTTCTTTCTCGTGATAAAATCACACTAATATAAATATTGCTCATTTGTTTATAGTCATATTGTGCTTTGATGGTATGTCTGAGGGATGTTAAATAATGAATTGTTTAATAAATATTTTTTAAATTGCAATTTTTCTTTGAAAACTAAAACAAAACACACATTTAGTCTATTTAATTTATGCAATAGCGGAAAAAAACACTGCGACAAAAACGTGTTTGACCAAATGTTTCATTTTTGGTTTTGTTTTTTGTCTAAAAATGTTAATTCTGCTGCATCCCTGATTAAAGCGGTTCATTTGGATCTTCTAGTCATCACTATGTCTTTCTTCCAGGCCCGACACGCTGAGTCTCAGGCTGTGTCTGTCAAAATCCCTGGTTTCTTTTTCTTATCCCGCTTAAACGTTTCTAAATCTGGAGTGTTTGTTTATAGCTGAATGTTCTGTATTTTACTCCTCCAGAGACTCGTTTTACAAAGAAAGCGCAGTCTCGTCTTTCAGCTCACAGAGAGAAACACAGAAGACGGCCATTTGCTCCGTCTCCTGTTTGTGAAGTCTCCAAATTTCCGAGAGAGCGCTGCTCCGTGCTGTGTACATGTGCGCCGTTCGCTGTTTGTTTGTTGTGTGAATATCAAGGGAGCGCTGAGAAATGGAAAAGCCTTTTCAGGTCACTAAAGGGGTAACGTTTGTCTGTCTGTTTCTTGTTGAATGAATAAATAAACACCTGGCGCTCAGACTACAGTGTGGAGGATGATGGGAGGGAGAAGGAGTTCAGTGCGAGTTCACTCACATGAAAGCCTCACTTTTCTCTCCTTTTCTAGCTGCATTTTTCATTTAATACATTTTTTCATTCTCTTACTGTTTTGTCTTCACCTTCAGGTAATGCTAGCTTGCTCTGACTCCTCTCACACCTCCACAGCTGAGCAAATGATGAAATGAGGCTGCAACTCCCAGGCATCACTTCTGCTCCTCATCAGAAAAGACAGCTGAATTCTTGACTCTCTGTTTAAAGCAAAATTTCAGTGACAAAAAAAAAACTGCACTGCAGTCATTCAGCCGAGACGTGTCAGATTTCTGCTTCTTTAGTTCTGCAGATCGAAGCCCAATAAAGTCTTATTTGCTTTGTGAAAAGTGTCTCAATCATCTCACACTTGCTTTGAGTTGTTAAGTCATCTCAAATGAGTTATAAAGTAGGGCTGTCAAATGATTAAAAAGTGTAATCGCGATTAATCTCAGAATTTCATATCG
The DNA here is from genome assembly GCA_036984385.1 of Crenuchus spilurus. Classification (NCBI taxonomy): domain Eukaryota; kingdom Metazoa; phylum Chordata; class Actinopteri; order Characiformes; family Crenuchidae; genus Crenuchus; species Crenuchus spilurus. Next base: position 10,297 of record BRDA01021644.1, read on the forward strand.
TTAACTGCGATTAATCACTTTTTTATGGAGAATTTTAAAAAAGAGATTTAGGCCCCTTTATGAGGGAACTGGGTTGACTTGTTTGCTTGTTCAGACAGATGTTTTAATGCATTTTTACTTGCGTTTCAGTAAAATCTTGTCCAAAGAGCTTTGCTTTTTCCTCCATATCAAAATGTTTTGAAAATGAGACACGTTTGCTTACTAGGGGTGCAGGAAAAAATCGCTTCAAGCTCGAATCGCATTTCTAACATTAAACGATTCAGAATCGATTCTTGTTTTCAAAAACTTTATTTTTTTTGCGGGTTCAGATGTGCCTTCTCAGCCACCGTAGTGCTAGGCAAAACAAGGAAGCAGTGCAGGCTACGTACAGGCATGCAAGCCAAGCCGCGGTCTTTGAAAGCAACCATTTGGAAACACTTTGGATTTTACCGTCAACCCGGCCCGGGTAAGAAAGGGCTTGACGTGACTCATGCGATTTGCAGAGATCACAACAGTAAAGTATTTCGTTTCGATTTGAAAGAATCTGAAAAAAATTGATTTGTGACCCCAAGAATCGATTCTGGATGGATTTGTTAGATTCCCAAAGATTCGCAGCCCTATTGTTTACACAGCGCCACAAAACTCCTTCTCTGCAGTGTCAGCAGTGTTCTCTGGACTCACTCACGCTCGCTAGTGACTCCTCAAGTCAAGTCAAATTTATTTATAAAACGCTTTTTACAACTAATGTCACAAAGCAGCTTTACAGGGTTATTAATAACAAAACACTAAATTACCAGTGAGCAAGCCAACAGCGACAGGGGCAAGGGAAAACTCCCTCAGAGCTGGAGGAAGAAACATTGGGAGGACTCGGGGACATGGGGAACCCATCCTCCTCTGGTCTACTAATTATAAGTTCTTGATAAATCACATAATCCTGTGATGCTGTTGTAGTGTTCAGGTACTGATATAGTGACAGTAGTGAAACAGGAATGATGATAAAGGTAGCAGCCAGTAAAGTCCATATAAACTTGAATGTCGTCAGTAGTGTAGGGCATCTGGAGCATGACACAGTAGTTGGTTGTTGTTTGGAAATATTCTAGTAATGTCTATAGCTATAAGTCTTTAGTTAAATTACGAATTACAATATTATGGTTTTCATTTGGCTGTGTATAATACTGATACTATTGTTTTTATTATTATTTGCATCGGATAAAAAAAAAATTATACATATTATTTTATCTATAGTGAAATATTGCCACAAGATTCTAGAAAGCCATCTGCAGTTATAAAAGTATAAGGATGGAGCAGTTTAATGTATGTTTTTTAGGGTTATATACATATTATATACATTTGAGAAGTCCACTCAACTTTTTGTAACAGATGTTTATTTATCTTTATTTTTAGATCTCAGAGTTTTTTCTTAGTAACTATTTTGTATCTTGCACACCTTATCTAGCTCTTTTTTTCTCTTCCCTCTCTCTGCTATTGTATATATTGTATATGCTGCTGTAACAATGCAAATTTCCCCATGTGGGATAATATAAGGTTATCTTATGAACCTGTTGGCACCATGGGTATAAAGACCCAGCATTGAGCTGTGGAGCAGAACTGTGTTCTCCTCTCCATCCTGTACTTTTGGGATGATTTGGTGGTGATCATCCAACATCCTGACCTCACTAATGCTTTTGTTGATGCCATCAAATCCTCACACCAATTGTCCAAAATGTCTCAGGACAGTTACTTCAACAAACGTGGGATAAAGTCTTTTTTAATGTCCTTGATTTTGAAGAAACAGTGCATGAGCAGGTGTCCCAATACTTTTGATTAAAGCAGTTTGCAAAGTGCTAATCACTGGTGTATTACCTCCCATTACATTAACTAGTGCAAAACTGAAAATGCACACTTCAGACGCCGAACATGTCTTGGCTGATGGGCTACATTTGGGGCAGGCCGAAATTGGTCATTTGATTTTTGGCCAAACTATCTCTTTCAGCTTTAATGGCTTCCTGGAGCCAGACGCTGCCCCAGAGTCTTGTTAGTTTATAGTGTCAGGTGTTAAATTTGAATACTCTGGCTCTATTTTATTTAAAGGTCTATTGCTGGTGTAAAACTGTTAAGGTCAGGAGGCTTTATTTGATGAAATCAGGACTGTGTGTAAAGGGCAGTGCTGATGTAGTGTATGTGTCTTCTTCAGCATCGTCCTGTCTGCACTGAGCTCCTCGGCTGTCCCCTGTTGGCGGGGTAAGCGGCCTGGACTCTGAGATGCTCTCCGCTCCCATTTAAAACTGCTCAGCTCAGCTGCTGTCTCTGACCTTCATGCTGTGTCTCTCATCGCTCTGATACCTGCCTTGTTTGTCTCTCTAAATCACGCACGGAGGACATGGATCGTCCCGGATGAGCGCCGCGCCCCGTTACACCCGTCGTCTCTGATGTTTATCGCTGGTGCTTCGGGAAGTCGTTCAAAGGCGAGGAGGCACGCAGGGATGGGACCCCGAGAGCCTCTGTGTGAAGCAGGTTTTTGTTTTATGAGTGTGATCAAGACGTACGCACCGCTTTTCAATCATGTCTTAATAGGTAATAAAGGATGGAGCTAAATTGCTCCATCAAGCTTTATTATAATGATGGCTCAGGAAGGGACTGTGAGAGTTTGAGTTCAGGGAGGGGAAGAGAGGACTTTTTGCTGAGGATCTACAAGAGAAGAGAAGAACTTCTGTTCATGTAGAGATTTATATGCATTACATTCATGAACCAGTTTCATGGAGTCACAGCACTGTAGCAACTGGTTTTAGGGTGAAACTGAGGTCAGGATTGGGTTTGATTGATTTATTTATGTGTTATGTATGATAATGTCATCATTATGCAGAGAATAATATACAATTATATCACAGTTACACTGGTGCTTGCAAGTTTTTGAACCCTTTACAATGTTCTATATTTCTGCATAAATGTGACCTAAAACATCATCAGATGTTCACACAAGTCCTAAAAGTAGACAAAGAGAACCCAGTTAAACTAATGAGACACAAATATTAGACTTGCTCATTTATTTATTGAGGAAAATAATCCAATATGACATATTTGTGAGAGACTAAAGTATGTGAACCTCTAGGATTAGCAGTTAATCTGAAGGTGAAATTAGAGTCAGGTGTTTTACATCAATGTGATGACAATCAGGTGTGAGTGTGCACCTGTTTTATTTAAAGAACAGAGATCTATCAAAGTCTGAACTTCACATGTTTGTTTAAGTGTATCATGTACAAACAAAGGAGATTTCATGAACTGAATCTCAAGAGAAGGTGGGTCATGCAGCAAGACAACGACCCTAAACACACAAGTGGTTTTACCAAAGAACATTTAAAGAACAGTTACTGAAACGTTTAGTTAGTTATTGCTGGGACTGGGATTCAAACTTGCGATCCTCTAATCATAGTGTCTTAATCTGCATTTTCTAAAGAAGGAATACAAAAGCTTGCAGAAAGATGGATGTGAAGTGTGTTGAGAAGCGGGAGATGTGGAAAAATCTGTCCTTTCTGAAAATGGATTAAAATCAATTCTACACCAGCGCGGATCATTTTAACCTGCTATGACAGTATCATATCACAGAGCTTCTATTAGTTCTCAGCTCTGCGTTCAAGCCAGTGGAGGCTGTTTGCTCTCCAAAGCTCAGTGTAGGAAAAGAAAAACTGAGTCAAGGGTGAATCAAACATGACCTTGTAAATCTATTTCCAGTTGTCTTGTTCCTTATTGAAAAGATAAATCTCAGATGTTTCTTTTGTTCGCTGCTTCTTTCTTGTAGTTATTTTATTGTTTGCTTTCTCATAATGACTTTTTCTTCACTGTCGTTTTGAGAAATTTCCATCAGCGGGAATCGACCGCGCTCGTTAAAGCTTTGTGAGCAGCCTGAGCGGATTCGCAGCGTGTGGAGCTTCGGCTTTTCTCTCCGAGGAGAAAGCTACACTGCCAATAGTCAGATTGATCACGGTTGTCCCTGCAGTATAAATGCATAAGCACGCACTGCTGGTCTCAGTCGATTGCTATTTTCAGTCTGGGCAGTATAATACAGGCCTCTTAAATAAACGCCGCTAATAGGCAGCTCTCCTATCTCTCAGTACATGTTAAAAAGCTGCGTGTGGGAGGCCTGTCTGGGAGAAGAAAGAACTGGAGAGCGTTATCGTGGCAGCTGTGATGTTGCCTGTGATGAATTTTTGTCATCACTCGGGGAGAACGTGCGAGAGGCTTGTTGGCATTGTTGGCCTGTCGTAGGACCAGGCCTGTGCTGTGGCAGATGGGGCGAGAGGACGCCTCGCTCTCTGGCCTTCGCCCTTCACCCCAACCTGCGGTGACAGCTTGGACGGAGCGCTGATGAATCTGCATGTATCTGATTAAATCAGAAGATATTGTTAGGATCTGTCAGTTATCTGCAGTACCCACGCACATCTCCACAGACCTCAGAGACGCTCGTCTCATTATTGAAGTATACTAGGGCTGCAGTGATTGGTTAAAAAAGTCAATTATTCACCGCCCACGCTGGTCACAAAAAACTAAGTTGATGCATTGTTTACTTTAAAGCCAAAGTGTTTCATAACAGGGGTCATCAGTGGCATTCCTGGAGGACCTCCATCCAGCACAGTTGGATTTCATGGTGTAGTATATCTTATTTAAAGGAACAGTTCACCCACTTTCATATTTTTGTTCGCTTGTGTAGTCAGTCAGCCAAGTTTGGAGTTGCTTATTTAGGTAATAACTGAGACGAGGTAAACTTTGGTTAATAGTCCAAATTGATTGATTTTTTGTAGTCTGGACAGCCAAAAACCATGTGAAATATGATTTTTGTAAATCTGATCTTAGTCATTTTTGGAGTTGACCCGTCTCAGTCCAGATGCTCTAGCCGCTCAAATCGGATTCTGGAGTGCCTTTAACGTCACTCGCACATGACAAAGAACAACACATCAAATCCAGATTGACGAAAGTGCACCGGTCACAGGTTGCCAGGTCCTGAAAAGTTCTCCAGCCCACTGTCTGACACCCTACACAAACTTAAAACTAACCCACAATCTACAGAGTCTAATCACAGATGTTTGAAGTTTTTTCAATCCATCCATTATCACACCTATTTATTCCTTATGAGGGTCACAGTTAGTCCCATACCCCCTCACTGAGCGCAGGACAAGGCATTACACTATACTTGAAGTGTTTTATTCCTCTTAAATCTTATTTTAGTCTTACTCTACTCTATATTTTCAGATCCCTCCACTTGGGTCTTCCAATATTGGAAAGTCTACCTAAGACATCTCTGACACTACTATTGTTCTACTGTGTTACTATAAGAGTTTTTGGTTCATGGTACATTTTTAAAGTAGTCCAAAAGCCAACACCCCACCTCCTCTGAAATGTTAACCACAAATGAATTAAAACAAATACCACAATTTTGCGGTAAACCCACAAACTTGGCAACTCTGAAGCCACATCACCAGTGTGGCTGTAATTACTGACGCCTCCACTGTTACCACACAAACCCAAACAGACAGACTTGTGATGTGTGGACAGACAAATCTGATCTGATCTCTTGTTAATAACAGTGTGAACAGTCATCTCAGCATATGAAACACATTGTCAGGGGCTCCTGGCACTGATGATATGTGTTTGATTTCTGGGTCATGCTGCTTTTCCAATCATAATATAATGATAATACAATATATGCCAAACCATCAGGTCTGTGGATCCTTTACTTTCCCCCAAACGTGTTGGCTGCCCATTGACTTCACATGCATCACAGGAGACATGTGCTAGTCTTCACCCTCCTAGAGTGAGGGACATTGAAAGTGATTGGAACAGATGCAAAAGATGATGTCTTAGCTAGTCAAATAACCTTAAATCTACTGAAAATACCTAATATTTCTCATTTTAACAATATTGTATATTAATTATAAGATAGTTTAACATATAACTACACATTTCCCACTTGCTGCAAGTCATTTTATTAAGTAAAAATTTCTCAGTATATTGGCAGGTCATTTTTAATTGCTTATAAATCATTTATCTTAAAATAAGCAAAATAATCTGGCAATATATTGAGAATTTTACTTAATAAAGTTATTTAAAACAGTTATAACATGTTATAACAACTTATAATAAGCTTATGACATTCTCAAAATAATAATAATAATAATAATAATAATAATAATAATAATAATAATAATAATAAATTTGATATTTAGACAAGATTTTAGATGATTTCACTTGCTAAGATGGTATTTTCTGCAGTGAGGATGAGTTTAGAGAAGTTTTAGTGCTGTAGTTTAACAGAAACCACTCGACTATTTAGGTGACTACTGAGTCCCAGTTTTATTAGGGGTGTTAGCCTCACAGCTCCAGATCTAAACTACAGAAGCAAAATTTGGACTCAAACTTGTCTTAACTACAGCTGTAAGTGAACATTGTGTAAATATGATTGAGTGAGAGATTCCCTTTAATACCATTTTGGACTCTTTCAAAGCTGCTGTTTTTGTTCCAGACAACACTAATCATAACGACAAATTCTGAAATCAGGGGAAAATGAAGCTCAGCAGTTACCAAAGTCCTGTAAATATATATATTTTTTAAACAAAAACACCCGCAGTGTGTGAGATGGAAAAATAATGGTGGAGTTTTTGGCTTAAACAGGAGGGCAAAAAAAGGCTTCAAGGAATGTTTATTTGTACCACAGGTTCTCGCTGAGGTATCGACCCGTTTCTGCATCACCTTTTCCTTCATGCTATTCAACTGAGCTTTTCAGGCTTACACACAGAGAAGGTGTGAAGAGAAGCTCTAAAGCTGTAATCCAGATGAAGGTTCAGAGTCTGGAGCAGGCAGAGATGGAAAACTGTAAGATCGATGGAGAAAGACAGAGAAGCAAAAGAGCCATTACAGGAGCTGTCCTGTAGTTTTTGTAGACCTGAATATTGCATCTCTGCTTCCTCCAGTCATGAACCGTTGAGTTGGAACAGTTCACTTTTGGAGCAGGTTTTTGCTATTTAAATAAAGTCTTTATAAATGGTTCTGCTGTAGCACTAAATAGACACTTGACTAGCAGAACCAACATCCTGATGTTTAGCACTACATGATATTCATTCATCCATTTTTAATGGACCCATGGCCATTGGAACAAATGGCCTTTGTAGTTTTAGCTTTTCCTCCCAAGATCCACTTCAGACAGAAGTGATGTAAATAATTTCTAATTCATTTTACATCCATCTATCCATCTATCCATTCATCTTCCACTTATCCATATCCGAGTCGTGGGAGTAGCAACCAAAGCATAGTACACCAGATGTCCCTCTCCACAGTCACTTATGTGGGAGGATACCAATGTGTTCCCAAGGACAGCTGAGAGATATAATCTCTCAAGTGTCCTGGGTCTTCCCCAGGGTCTCCACCCAGTTGGACATGCCCGGAACTTCCTCAGCTCTCTCTTCACCAAAACAGAGTTTTACATCATTACTTTAGTGCTAGAGATTTATAGTAAACTGAGATGCTGGGGCTGTCTTATAGCCGCTCACATGATCACTCAGGTTTGTTGACGATGAGCAGAGGGATGCCAGTGTCTTGGGGAGCTCCCATGTCTGTTTACCTTCTGGCTCCCTCCTTTTAGATAGGCTGTTCTAGATAGTTCTGCCAGAGTCAGTAGTCACACTCTGATAAGTCTCATAATCCTTGTACTCAATAAACCCAAACAGAACTAATTCCATCTCTGTCTTTTTCTGAGTGAGTGATTGTCGACCGGATTGTCCAAAAGCCGATGTAAGATTGAATATTATCTCTGCATGATACCACCTTAGACCAGCTGCCCGCCAACAACCAACTACTGCGACCTGCTCCAGATGCCCTACACTACTGACCACAATCAAGTTTATATGGACTTGACTGGCTGATATCATTGTAATCATCATTCCTCTTTCATTACTGTCACCATATCAGTACCTGAATATGCCAACAGCATCATAGGATTGTGTGTCTGGTTCCTCAAAAGTTTCTTCCTCCACCTGTGAGGGAGTCTTGTTGGCTTGTTCACTGGGGATTTGGTCTGGTCTTGCGACCGTAAGATCGAGCCCCGGGTAGGCAATGACTGAAGTGCTCTTGAGCAAGGCACCTAACCCCCAACTGCTCCCCGGGCACCATGGATAGGGCTGCCCACTGCTTTGGGCACATTTTCTCACAGCCTAGACTGTTTTTCACTGCACTGATGGGTTAAATACGGAGGTCAAATTCCGTTGTGTGCCAGTCACACTGGCAAAAGTTGAATTTAAGTAAAATATATGATCTGAACTGGAGAACTGGAGCTGTGGGGCTCATGTTGCTGACAAAAACACAACTCAAGTAGTCACCTACAGTAAATAGCCCAGTGGTTTCTTTAACATTGCAAACTCTCACAGACTAGTTTATGAGGTTTAGGACATTGTGACTTATTGTGACTTGGATACAAGGTTATAATGATATGGCTGATAAATTGCAACAGCTTATTGTGTAGCAGGAATCCTTATTAAAATGAATACTGCCAGTTTAAGAGTCTTGTTATTGTGCTAGAGCTATTGTGTGTATGTCTGTGTTCATTTGGCAGAACAGGTGGGCTTACTGTTATTGTCCTGACTTGTTGTCCTGACACCAGGTACTGGAACTTATGCAGAACTGTGCCTGTTAGTTATATTTCTCTCGTGGATTTCAGAACCGGTCTCTGGTAAAAATTTTGTACATCTGATTTTACATTTTTGCAAGATGTTCCATCAGTTTGTCAAAACAATGGCTGACCTCTTTCAACCCAGTGTCAGCTTCACATTCACATACTGTTGCTGTGAGTTTACCAAGGATTTCAAACTAGGACACAGTCAGCCATAACATTATAACCACCTCCTTATATGTACTCATTGTCCATTTTAGCTCCACTGAGCATACAGGTGCACTTTGTAGTTCTACAATTACAGACTGTAGTCCATCTGCTTCTCTGTGTACTTTATCACATTGTTCTTCAGTTCACAGGACCACCACAGAGCAACTATTATTTGGTGGTGAATCACTCTCAGTGACACTGATGTGGTGGTGGTGGTGTGTTGTGCTGGTTTGAGGGTACCAGACACAGAGATTTTAAACACTCTGTCCACTCACACACCTACAGTATTGGTCTACATTCTAAAGTCAGAGACAGCAGCTCAACACAGTTTGTCCTCTAGTCCTTCACTGGTGCTCAAAGGATGCTGTTGACTGGTTGGTGGACTATTCGCATACAATAATGCACCACCACATCAGATCAGAGTCACTCCAGTGGTGAGAATGATCCACGTGCTCTGCGGGAGTCCTGATCATTGATCACAGGCTAACAAAGTATACAAAGAAACAGATGGACTACAGTCTGTAATTGTAGAACTGCAAGGTACACCTGTATGCTCAGTGGAGCTAAAATGGACAATTAGTGTAGATACAAGGAAGTGGTTTTAATGATATGGCTGATAAATCACAACAGCTTTCTGCACCAACACTCTATTGACCACTTTGTAGTCCAGACCAAAAGTGATGTTTGACACCATGACATGAAAGATTGGTTGGTTAGGGTAGTGGATAACAGTCAGACTACACACTGTACCAATATGAGTCCTTGGGCAAGACTCCTAACTCTACATTTACCTTCAAATGTAATAGGACCAGTTAAAAGCATCTGCCAAATGCTCTGAGAAAACAGCTTTAATGGCATGAATGGTGCCCATTCAGTCTCTTATTAGCTGACCTCAGAACAGAAGCAGTGATAATTATCAGGAAATGATGTAGTAATAATGCTGAGGACATTACATCGCTCATTCTCCTCTTCTGAGTACAACGCTCCTCGTAATCAAATGACTGAAGATGTCCTGTATTCTCTCTGAATGAACAGTCCTCCTCTGCCTTCTTTATCTGCTCAGTCGATCAGAAAAGCAGAGCCGGAGAGGGGAAGAAAGAGCCGACAACCACAGCTTATGAAGGAAACTCAACCATATCACTGAGGAATATTGTCTGTGGTTTTTACTCTGAATATGAAAAAAGAAGCATCGATGGGAGAAAATTGTTATAAGATAAAAACTTTCATATTGTCAGAGTCATAACATCTTCAGAGGTTTTAACTTTTTATTTTGTTAATATTATTTTGTTAAAGAAATCTAAAAGTCATTGTTCAGATGTAGTCGATCAACCAGGACATGTTTCAGGTCCAAATTTTTGCTTTTTAAGTTTAGAACTGGACTTAGGTGACTAGTTCTTCTAACACTAGAACCATATAGTCACCGAAATAGCCCAGTTTGTATTTTTTATATTGATATTATTATTTTTATTTTATTTTTATTTATATTGATTAATTGGTTAGTTGATTGATTGATTGATTGTAAAATAACCAGCAAAACATCTCTCAACCTGATCAAACTACATCCAGGTCTTAATGAAGGTCTCCCAGTCTATTGGATGTGGTTTAGGACACTGTATGACTTACACTGATCTTTAAAAATAACAAAAGCTTGTGTATCTGTAACCTTCCTTAAGATCTGAATGAGGTTTGAGCGAGTTGAGAGATGTATTGGTGGTATAATGATTGGGATATTTAGGTGACTACTGAGGTCCAGTGTTTGCAATGCTCACAGCTCAACTAAAGAAATTCAAGTTAAATTTCAATTCTCCACTGCAAAAACAACACTCTTGAAATAAGCCAAATATTCCTAAATGTGATCATTTTTTCTTGTTTTGAGAAAAAAAGAGCTGCCAATGGGGTAAGCAAAAGTTGCTTGGCTAGAATTCTTATAACTAGCAAATGAATCCAACTCGTATGTGTTTTTAAATTAAAGTAAATTGTCCAAAATTCAAGAATAACAATTTCTTAAAAAATAGATTTTTTAAATGAGTGCTACAAACTCTTAATTTAGAATCATTAAATACATTTCTTAAATTGAGAATTTATTTAAGTGGCCTTAAACCGTAGTCAGACCCTGTAACTGGTAAATAAAGCTCAAGATGAGCTGAAATGTCTTTTTAAAAAAAAGTTAGACATATTTTCTTAGAATGAGCTTAATTTTCTTATGCAAAACTTGCTTGTTAAGAATATTTTCTTTTTAGACAAAAATAAGAAAAAGTGTCCATAAACAAGGTTTTTTTTTTACTTTTTAAAAATAGTTTTTTTGCAGTGTTGTCTTGACTGATCTGCTAACATCTGACATAAGTGGGGAAAATAGGTAAATATGATTAGAGGATGAACCTTTTGTGTTTGAGTCACTTTTATTGGTAAATAAAACGTATAATGAAATGTGGTCGTTACTGTTTAATTAGTTCTCATTTGGGATTTTCTGAAGGCAGTAGACATTTGCTCAAACGTTCACATCCATACTATGTTTTTGTGTTTGTGAGTAGAAGAGGAGACATTTCATTGTGGTCTGATTGGGGATAAACAGTTTTGTTTGTACATCAGGGGTGTCCAACCACAGTCCAAATGCAGTTTGGTGATCTTCCTGATCTCAGCAGGTAATAACCAGGTTTAGTTGTATCATCAGAGCAGAGAAATCAACAAACTGTGCTGTACACCAGCCCTCCAGGACTGACGTTTGACACCCCTGATCCTCATTTTCTATTTGTCAAACAGAAAAGACTCAAACCTGTCTGCCACAACACTCAACTCCACTGAAGCTAAGCAGGCCTGGGTCTGGTTAGTACTTGGATGGGAGACCTCCAAGGAAAAGCTTGTGTGGTGTTGGTGGACAACAGGAGGTGCTATTCCTGTGTTCTGTGTGGATCCCAGTGCTCCGGCACAGTGACAGGAACACTACTGTATAAATGGTGCCATCTTTACAGCTGTCCAGATTCTCTGAGGTCAGCTCTCTGGTCACTTCCTCTAAAAAGGTACAGCTGTTACTCTGATGTCCTGGCTAAATTTCCCACTCCTAATCATCTCCATCTCTCCTCACCTCTCTGTCCAATAGCTAAGGTGACCCTCTAATGTTTGTCCCAAATAGGGTTGCAAAATTCCGGGAATTTTCAAAGCTGGAAACTTTCCATGAGAATTAACAGGAATTTATGGGAATAAAACAGAAATGAACAAAATTGGCCCTCAACAGGGAACTTAAATATAGTTGGGGAAAATATATTGTAGCAAAATCTTGGCTAAAACAACCAGATTTAATGCAAGTACACTCCTCACTCACATGCACACAGCACTGCTTACTGCAAGACTACTGAGGCCACGCCCAAGGCTGGACAGTGACACTGAGGAGGAGGAGGATGTTGAGGAACATGGTGAACATGGAGGATGTTGATGAGGCCCAGGAAAGGGCCATTTCGTGAAAGGTTTTGGCAAAAATGCAGAATATGCAGAAACTAGACTTGCAAGGTTTTTGTTTTACATGTTGAATGGCACTTTTTTGGAGGTGGGGCTCCTTTCATTAAAAATTTTAATGGGACTTTTTTTGCGGGGTGGGGGGTATTTTACTTTTTGATTTGGGTTGGGGAGTTCATGTTTTTGTTGTTCATAATTCATAATGTTCATTGTTCATCAGTTATTTGCCATAAATTTGCAATCATTCCCATAAATTCCCAATAATTCCCATAGAAATTTTCCAATTTGGAATATTTCCAAAATTCCACAGCTTAACTTCCCATGGAAGGTTTTCGGAAAGTTTCTGGAAATTTACTGGAAATGTTCCACCCCTTTGCAACCCTAGTCTCCCAAATGTCAATGAGATTTGAGTGTAGAAACAGAATTAATGCTGAAACAATGATTATAACCCATCTGAGGACTTACAGATGACAACAGCACACAATAATAGAAGCATGACCTTCAAAATGCATTTCCAGCTTAGCTTTCTAATGGAAAGGAAGTTAAATATCATAATTGTGTTTCATTGGGTGATCGCTGGCGCAGAAAGTGGAGCCGGGCTGTGTGTGCTGTTCCTTGCATACAAATCAGGAGAGATTTAGGAGGGAAAAATCTTAAGCTTTTAGCCTAATTAACTCCCTTCAGTCTCTGCTTAAAGGAAAACATACAAACTTCACTTGTAATTAGGGCTTCGCTCTTCAATATCATCATCAAAGGCTTAATCACCTGGAAATGTGTCTGTGTCGGAGAGCGAGCAGGTTGTCTTCCTAATTAAAGAAGCTCACACAGCCATGCAGAACACAGACACACACACACAATTATCACACATTTGCTCTTTCCTGACAACTCTTGAAATGAAGAACTTTGTTTTAAATCCACAATTCTCCAGATACTCAGTATTCCATGATAGAAGGGTGAGGTAGGACAGTGTCACCACTTTTTAGCTTTGTTTTGTCTCTCATAAGTTACTGGTTACTCTCCACCAAAAGATTAGCACAACTTGTATTAATTAGTCACTAGAATCGGATATATTAGTCCATAAACAGCCTCAATAAACATTAATCACTAGAATAGGAGATATTAGTCCATAAACAACCTCAATAATCACTATTTAGCACTAGATTATGAGCAGGGACATCTCTATATTAGGGGCAGGTGGTGCTCAGCCCCACCAGATGTCACTGTGGAGCAGTATGTGACATAATATATGTGACATAATAATATATGTGACATATTATTTTCTAACACTGCTGTGTATTTGACTTATTAAAATGTCAGTAGTTCCCAATACATTTAAATTATTCCTGTACGTGTTGTGTAAGGTCAGTACTTTCAGCAGTCTTCATGTAGTAGTGTGTATGTGGCCGGCCTGTCAGCATCGGTTTAAGCAAGTGAGCAGTAGAAAACACTGTGCATGTGCAACACACTTACAGTAATGAGCTGCAGGCACACTTATGCTGCCCCCATGCTAGGAGCAGCCAATAAAAAATGAAAGATTTGCATATGTGAGCTTATGTGAATATCGTTTATGGTATCAGCAGCTTGTCACTGAAACATCACAATAACTGTTATCTGCTGCTAGCGAGGCAATATTATGAATCATGTCGACAATTTAATGAATGTTAACAGTTAAGACACTCAGACAGTGATCTTACCTCAGTAA
>BRDA01021648.1:0-25601 GCA_036984385.1 Crenuchus spilurus
CACTGGTCACTTTATCAGAAACTCCTCTGTTAGCTCCTCCCACTGGTCACTTTATCAGAAACTCTTCTCTTAGCTCCTCCCACTGGTCACTTTATCAGAAACTGATCTCTTAGCACTTCCCACTGGTCACTTTATCAGAAACTTTTCTGTTAGCTCCTCTCACTGGTCACTTTATCAGAAACTGCTCTGTTAGCTCCTCCCACTGGTCACTTTATCAGAAACTGATCTCTTAGCTCCTCCCACTGGTCACTTTATCAGAAACTCCTCTGTTAGCTCCTCTCACTGGTCACTTTATCAGAAACTGCTCTCTTAGCACTTCCCACTGGTCACTTTATCAGAAACGTTTCTGTTAGCTCCTCTCACTGGTCACTTTATCAGAAACTGCTCTCTTAGCTCTTCCCACTGGTCACTTTATCAGAAACTCCTCTGTTAGCTTCTCCCACTGGTCACTTTATCAGAAACTGCTCTCTTAGCTCTTCCCACTGGTCACTTTATCAGAAACTCCTCTGTTAGCTCCTCCCACTGGTAATTTTATTAGAAACTTCTCTCTTAGCTGCGCCCACTGGTCACTTTATCAGAAACTCTTCTCTTGGCCCCTCCCACTGGTCACTTTATCAGAAACTCCTCTGTTAGCTCCTCCCACTGGTCACTTTATTAGAAACTCCTCTCTTAGCTCTACCCACTGATCATTTTATCAGAAACTCTTCTCTTGGCCCCTCTCACTGGTCACTTTATCAGAAACTCCTCTGTTAGCTCCTCCCACTGGTCACTTTATCAGAAACACTTCTCTTAGCTCCTCCCACTGGTCACTTTATCAGAAACTCCTCTGTTAGCTCCTCCCACTGGTCACTTTATCAGAAACTCTTCTCTTAGCTCCTCCCACTGGTCACTTTATTAGAAACTTCTCTCTTAGCTGCACCCACTGGTCACTTTATCAGAAACTCTTCTCTTGGCCCCTCCCACTGGTCACTTTATCAGAAACTGCTCTCTTAGCTCTTCCCACTGGTCACTGTATTAGAAACTCCTGTCTTAGCTCCACCCACTGGTCACTTTTTCAGAAACTCCTCTCTTGGCCCCTCCCACTGGTCACTTTATTAGAAACTCCTCTGTTAGCTCCTCCCACTGGTCACTGTATTAGAAACTCCTCTCTTAGCTCCCCCCACTGGTCACTTTATCAGAAACTCTTCTCTTAGCTCCCCCCACTGGTCACTTTATCAGAAACTCCTCTTTTAGCTCCTCCCACTGGTCACTTTATCAGAAACTCTTCTCTTAGCTCCTCCCACTGGTCACTTTATCAGAAACTCTTCTCTTAGCTCCTCCCACTGGTCACTTTATTAGAAACTCCTCTCTTAGCTGTGCCCACTGGTCACTTTATCAGAAACTCCTCTCGGCCCCTCCCACTGGTCACTTTATTAGAAACTCCTCTCTTAGCTGCACCCACTGGTCATTTTTTCAGAAACTCATCTGTTAGCTCATCTCACTGGTCACATTATCAGAAACTCTTATCTTAGCTCCAGCCACTGATCACTTGTTCAGAAACTCTTCTCTTAGCTCTGGCCACTGGTCACTTTATCAGAAACTGCTCTATTAGCTCCACCCACTGACCACTTTATTAGGAACTTCTCTCTTATAGCTCCACCCACTGTCCAATTTATCAGATACTCCTCTCTTTGCTCTGCACACTGATCACTTTATTTCTGATCACTGACCAATTTATCAGAAACTCTGTTTTTTTAGTTTTTGACCCACAAATTCTGAAGCAAATGATTTCTCTGTATTTTTCTTCTTAATCTTCACATTTAAATATATTTTTTTAATTAAAACATTAAACCGAATTATAGTGAAACTGCCCACAATTATACTAAATTATTTTTGCATAAGAATTAAACACTGAGCATTACTGTCGCACCTAAAAACTCAGTTGAGTAAAAAATGACACAGTGCTCATACTATAAGATATTTTTTGTTGTTCACTAAAACACCTCACATTTTTTGAACATTCAAATGTAAAGAGAGCTTCAAATGAAGCCTTTTTACAGGCTCTTAAAGCTCTGATGCTTTTCAGACACTTCAAAAGCCTCTCTGGTCTTATGAACCTCTTTATGGTGGTGGATATAGAGGCAGATTCACTTTAAAAAAACATTTATAGGTGAGGGACATGTCTGGGACTTTTATTTTGTTTGTTGAGGGTTCAGGTGTCTCAGGTAAAAGGTGAAGATCATGTGATGTTTTATCATGTGACCATTGTATGAACACTGCATGTTAAAGTCTTCAGGCTGCAGAAACAGCTGTACATGCTGAACTCTCGGGAAACGTATGTGATGTACTCTCTAACTACATATTAATTAGTTTAACTATCTATTTAGTTATTTACTTAGTAGTTAGTATTTTGCTTTAGTGTGTAGTTTGCTAGTATGTTATTTCATTAGTGTGTTAGTTATTTATCTAGTTGTGACTATTTAGTTAGTTGGTAGTGTCTGAGTTATTTGCTTGTTTTCTAGTTTTTTGGTTAGTTTGCTTGTTGCTAATATATCATTAGCTAGTTGCTTGTTAGTTTTCAAGTAATTTAGATTACTTAGTTAGCTAGTTGTTCCTATTAGTTACTGTAGTTTTCAAATTATTTAGTTGTCTAGTTGCTAGTTTCTAGTTGGCTAGATGCTAGTTAATTTTCAAGCAATTTAGTTTGCAATATTTAGCTAGTCGTTTGGTTGCTAGTATCTAGTTATGTAGTAGTCTCTAGTTATCTTGTTGCTAGTAATTAGCTGTCTAGTTGCTGTTTAGTTTTCAAGTTATTTGTTTGCTAATTAGTTGCTAATATCTAGTTATCTACTTGCTAGTTACTTTTCTATTTATGTAGTTTGCTGTTTACAAACCCCAGTTCCAGAAAAGTTGGGATGCTAAAACCGTCATTTGTAAATCCATTTTAATCTTTATTTAACAAATAAAATGACAAAGAAAAAAGCATCAGTGGCAAACTTAACTGTATTTATTAAATATAAACAATTTTAGAAACAGATGCCTACAACACACTCAAAAAAAGTTAGGATAGAGACAAAATAAGACTGAGAAGAACAAGTAACACTGTTCTGGAAGGTTCCACAATTATCAGTTTAACTGGTAACAGGTGTTTTTCATCATCTACAGAGCATAATATCATGAAAAGATTCAGGTAGTCAGGGAAAATCTCGGTCTGTAAAGGCCAAGGGAGGAAACGTCTGCTGAATGTGTGACCATTGAGTCCTGACATCAGTCATTCTGCTGTGGTATTTGGGCTGAAGAAAGTAATAAGTGTTGGCCAGAACTGAGCCATCACTCATTTGCGATCAGGACATACTTTTACTTTAGAGGAAATTTAATTTTTCTAGCCATTTCCAGACTGTCCACAGATACTGCTGCTCCAGATATGGATTGTTTGGATGGAGTCAGCTGGGTGGAAAACCTGACCTGGATCGGCTGAGTCTGGAGGGGGTTAAAGTCTTTCACCTGTGAAGTGACGTGAGCAGTAAAACATCACAGAGAAAATGATCACAAAGACACCAACAGGTGTGTGTGTGTGTGGGAATACACACAAATACACCCAAACACAGAGTCTGTGGAGCTCCACCAAAACATGAAAGAGCAGAACACTGACCACAATCTACACAACTGCAAACCAATGAGGCCAAAGTTCTTCATTTATTTGAATGTTTAGTGTATTTTATTTAACTACAATTCAAAAATGCAGGAAACATAAGTGCTCCTTAGCTTGAAATTAAGGTTCTTTTAGGTGGAACCTAAAGAATGGCTAATGCTAACAACCTTCTAATGACAGACTGGGTTCTTCAAGGAACTTTTACTTATCAAGGCAGGGTTCTTCAAAGTACTTTTAAGGGTTTTTAAAGAACCTTGACGCTTCCTGGAGAAACTTAAGAGAGACAATCTGAGGAACTCTTGAAAGATCTTCTTTTGTTTTCTATATCTATGTAATTTAGACTCGGTGGCTTTACTTCTCTATTGATGTATTGATAGTTTGATGGTCAGTATCAAGTCTTGGCAGAACCAACAGGACCCTGATACACAGCAGGGACTCCTCACGAGACTTATTTTTTCAATACTGACCAGCACACTATGCGTTATCCTGTTTATTGTATGGCTATTTTCCAAAATTATAAAAGTAACTTCACACAATGTTTAATTTTAATGACTTTATTGTCGTTTTGTGACTTAAAACAAAATAAAATTAAACATAACAGGTATTGTATAGCAGCATGTTGGTCTACCGTGTTTGGTTCAATGTTTTAAAAGTTAACAGCTTAAACATTTTATTAATGAGTTAATTATTAATTATTATAATATTATAATAATTTATATTAATTAGTTTTTTTTACTAATGAGTTTAATTAAGTTTATTTTTTCCATCAACTTTAGTTTCCATCTACTTAGTCAACATCATCTTTTGACATCCTCTTTTTTGTTTTTCCGTGTAGTTGTTCTAATTTTATTTTAATTTCTTTACTGAAAACTGGACCACCAGCGCTCAAAGCTCCTGTCCTGTCCATAAATAGTAAAAATTATTTTATTGACAGTTTTATCCACAATAAGAAACCAAATCTCTACTGTAACAAAATCCACTTTTAAAGACAAATGACCACATTTTTCCATTCAGAGATCAGTGAAAAGATTTTTTATAAGGGATGTGAATCACAAAATTTGTCAATGGCAGCGGCCACTGATTTGGACATTATCAACAAATATCTGACCTCCAAACGGTGAGATGATCAGATCACAAAAACATTCTGCAGCTTTCTGAAGAGCTGTATAATAAAGATGGATTTGTTCATGTATAGACCATAAGACGTAAAACCCTGTCATTGTGTGCGTTATCATAATGTTTATGGTCATTTGTGGATTTTGTAACCTTTCTGAAATGTGCACACCTTCTGTCTGGGAGGGTTAAGGCTTCAGTCATCCTCTGGGCCTTAATTAGTTCAAAAGAAAGAAAACATTAATTTGATGACACAAAATGGTGCAATTTCAAAATGATGACTATTATTATTTTACATATAAACATGAGGGTTAAAAGGCTTTGAGCTTTGCTGAAATTAGCCAGTGAAATGGCCTCTTTTGCTTTTTGTGTTGCAGAATAAAAGGAGCCGTAACCCCTTGTTCCAGTAACAGTTCTGCTGCTTCAGTGAAATAATGAGTCAAGTAAACCCAGCAAGCCAAAAAAATTACCAGATCAAAAAAAGTGCTGAGGAACTTCTCAAAGTGCAGTGGAACATTTTAGAACATCTTTGAAGAGCCCATAGCTGTGAAGTAGAACCCTATTTTCAGTTTTGTGTTCTATTTAAGGTGTCGGCCTAATTTTCAGAGAATAATTTGATTCCCTATATAGCAGTGGCGGATGCTGGTCTTTCAAGGAGGGGAAGCTCAATTTCGGGCTACATCATAAAATGCCGGTTTATTTATACGTAAATTCTACCTTTTCAAGAAAATGATCTGTGATCCTGTCGTACCAACAAGGCGTCTTTTCCAGGGACTTGACTAGTGTCCTCTCAATGGCCAGCAGAGCTAGGCTGCTTAAACGGTCTTGGCTCATGGTGTTGCGGGTGTAAGACTTGAGCCGCTTTAAACAGGAGAAGCTCTTTACACCTGCTAGCTCGCTAGCTGGGACTAGCGCGAGGCTAGTGTGAAGTGTGTCCGCCTGTGAGTGCTTTGTGACGGTGGAAAAAGAAGTCAGTCTCCAAACACAAGCAGCTACAAAAAAACACCAGAAATAGAAGCTCGATTTATTGCTAGTCATTTTTAACAAAGAAAATGCCGCTAAGATGATTAGGAAAGTCTTCGGTTCAACTCAGAACAGAATAAAAAATTTAAAAATGCTCCCACAGATGTTTACAGAAAAATATCACTGATTCGCTCATTTAGCTGTCAATCAAAAAGGGATTCAGCCTCAGACAGATCGTCCAATCATCATGCAGAAGCTGAGCGTCCGGGCCAGCCGAGGCCAGCCCACTGCCCCATAGACCCCCAGAGACGCTGAGCGTCCGATGGGCGGGACAAAGCCCAGCATTTATCCAATGAGTCGTCTAGTTTCGCCGCACGCTTTGCTTTGCCATTGAACTCTGTGGACGCTGAGCGTCCACCCTGTTTAAAGCACTGTGAAGCTGCGGGAATGAGTGAGAGGAAAGCCGTGTCGTTATCAGTGATAAGAAGCTGATTCTGAACAAAAGTTGAGCTCGTTGTAGCGCTTACTTAGTCAATGACGTACAAACAACAGTATATTATTGATCACTTATTTTTTTGACATTTTAGGGGAAGCTGAGCTTCCCTTGCAGTCTTGGAGCAATCGCCTCTGATATATAGTACACAATACTTTTACCCACAATGTGCATATAGTGTACAACCAATGTACACTACTTACAGGCTAATGTACCGCAATGCCTCATGGGTTCCTCATACAACAAAGATGGATGAATCCAACAAAGTTAAAATTGTGTATATATGTAATATATAATATTTAAAATTGTTATTAATATAATTATTGGCATTTCACTCAATTTCATTAATAAAATTGAAACATGGAAGTTACTATAGAATCAAATATTAGATTTGTATGTATAGTCATGACAAACTACATTAGAATGTGGAGCATATACAGTAGCTAAAATGTGATGGAGATGTATTTTAGTGCCAGTAACATCCATTGTTGATGGTAAAAGGTTGAGATGAATTCCAGTGTAAATGCCTGATCTCTCTCACTGCGTTCCTATACGGTGGTCTAGGTAGAACATCTAATTAGTGATCAGTGAACAAGTGGACCATTTCAGAAACATTTTATGACTTGGTTTTTTGGAGCTGTTTTTGTGGCACGACGGCTAATAATAGTCTCAAAAGTTTCAAAAGAGTATCTTGAGTCCAGTCTGAGAACCCATTAAAGATACATTAAAGAGAGATATTGAGAACGTTGAGCATATGTGGCAATTGGAAAAAGGGACCTACTTACTGTCCACTTATGTATTTTTAGCTTTTTTTAAGGCTCTTTAAGCCATGCTGTAGAAATGTCAGGCTGGTGTGTAAAAACTGTAGAAATGTAGAGATGGCAGGTCGGTGTGTAAAAACTCACCTACATGTTACATTAGACTCCCCCTCACAATCACAGACCTGTTGAATTTTCCCAGCGTTCGGTGCTTTGGCTATAAATACACTCGCTGTGTGAAGAGCAGAGTGCAGATTTTTGTCTGAGGACGTAAAGCCACACAAACACCCACAGACAGAGGTTGCTGACCCCCATCAGGCTGAATACGTAGAGATGCTTTATTGAGTTTTCAGGCCAGCTGATGAATATCAGGCTGTTTATAATGATGTGTAGTGAATTGCAGATAATTTGGGCTAAGTCTGCAATGTAAACAAACAAAAACTCTCAGATTTGGCCTTAAAAGAGCATCTCACTGCTAAGCTAACAGTGCTAATGATCTGATTATGACTCTTCACAAAGCCCACCCTTATCGGCCACATTAGCATACTGCATCTTTCCGCTGTCTCTCTAATTCAGTCACTTTGAGGAAGTTATAAAAACATAAGCTCCAGTCTTGGTGTGGTATTTAAACTTTCATCTTACAAAAAATCACACATAAAAACAATGTTTAAGTAACAATGCTGTAATACTGTGTGTACAAAACTGCTGTACAAGTATAAGTTAAGTATAAGTTAGCTTAGCATCTTTCTGAGGTAAAAAAAAATCCTGCCGCCATATTAGTTCTACATAATCAGAGTAAGGGTACCCATAGAGGACAATCTTAATGTCATTCTAAACCACTGTAGACTACTATGAGAGCAGCTGAAGGTCTTGAAAAGCGATTTGAAAATGCAAAACTAAGAGCTGTTAGCTTAACATCTTTCTGAGTTAAAAAAACTGCCGCCATGTTAGTTCTACACAATTAGAGTTAAGGGTGCCCAGAAAGGACAAACTTAAATTTATTGTAAACCACTGTAGACTGCTATGAGTGCAGCTGAATACACTGAAAAGTGATTTGGAAACTCTAAACTAAGAGTTGTCTTTCCAATATTGAGTGACCCATCTTCAGTAGGTTTTGTGTCAAGGTAAACAAATGTTATTTTTTTTAAACTTTTATTTGAAACTCAAACAAGTCAGGGATGTTAAACAACATTGCACATCTCTCCAGATAAAGAACATTAATTTGGATGAATGAAGTATTTTCGTTTATTTACGCATTGCTGTGATTTCTGATCTTTGGCTTGAAGTTGCTGATATTTGGGTCTTTATGCTAAAATATTTGTTACATACTTTAGTCTGTGTTTAAATATAACAGTATATCATACAGTGTCAGAAATCACAAAAAGTTTGAGACTACTGAACAACCCAACACACTTTGAAACAGGTATGTGATGATTTTAGCTAGTTCATGCTAATGCTAATTAGCACACATAGGGCTTGCTACATGTGCCTTGTAGCTCCAGTACAAAACTAAAAAAGCAAATTTCAAACATCAAATTTGGGAAAATTGTGAACTTTTGATTTTTGCCAAGCTGTATATGCCTGTATATAGCTTTATACTGATGATCATTATAGGCAAGTCTGGCCATTTGACAGCCATCTCACAAAACCTTGGGGTAGATATTATAGCCATAAATGACCAAGCTACAATGTTTTTGATTATATACATTAAACTAAAATGTTTCAAAAACCTGATTTGAAAAATATTTTAAGGGCTGATAAATTTAGAGAAAAAGTTTGCAGAATTTGACAAAAAAAGAAAAGAGTTTTTTAAAACTTTTTGAAAAAAGAGTTTATTCAGGCTGTTTTGGCTAATACACATGCTGATAGGTCGTCAACAAAAGGGAGGGGGCAGGGAGGTAATTGTAACCAACATTGACTGTTTTTGTAAAAAGGGAGGGACTTGTGCGAATCAGACGCCATGTTAAGTGTTACAAGCTTTGCAAGTCAACCTTGCATTAACATCTCTGGTTTGATGTTGTATGTAAACACTATGAGGTTTAAAACAGTTAATGTATGTAAACTAAGCTGCAGAAACAGACCATTAGCAAAACCCTGTTTTTGTGATGTCACAGAAACATATGTACTTACACTTCTATACTATTAAGTGTATGGAAGTTTAGCCTCACCCCTTTCACACTGTAGATTTCTGCCTGGACTGCTTTTTGAAGGAAGCACACCTCAATCAGAAGAGTCATTTACATATTTCAGTCTTAAAGGCGCAGTAACAAAAAAAAGGCTTGTTTAATTCTAGGCAATGAAAAATGGTCAATTAACCATGACTTTTGACTGTTAAAAGTACAAAAATGTGATAAGTAGACCTCAAGGGATCAACCAAGATTCAAGAAAAATGTAGGATAAGGGCCCTTTAACATACATAGCTGAAGGTAGATGGTAAAAATGAGTGTGAAATGATGATGAATTAGATTATTAAGCACATGGCCCACAGTTTAAAGCTTTTTTATAAAGCTTGGAGAACACAGGGTCATGGGTTAAAGGTCAAACAGTGTGTCCAGAGACACAGCACAGGACACCAGGAAGCGACGGGTCAATTAAAATCAGAGCAAACCTGTGCAAGAACTGTTCATCCCCACGTGCGGCAGAAGAAAAAGGCAGCTATAACTTTTCTCCTGGTGGGTCGTCATCTCTTCAACTCCATTAGTGGTGCAAGTTGAGGGAGGAAGTGGGCGATCCGGTGTTAACTCTGCTCGGATTAGGGAGAATAGGAAAGTTTTTCAGCGGCTCTCTGATCCCCAAAGTATTTTAAGAGTCTTATTATTATTCAACATCCAAAGCCTCTAGCAAAGCAATTCAGGCAATGACATTGTGAGTCTGGACCTGAGAAAACACCAGGACTGGGTCCTGAAACAAACCAGAACAACAGGGGCATCTACACTCAAACATTCATGTCAAAAATTGTTTGCCATCCTGGCCTTTGACAGTCAAAGCAAGTGTAAAAATTACCTCAGGGAGGAGAATTTATCTGTAAACTCCAATAACTCCAAATAAACACTACTAATCACTAAAATAAGAGATACTAGTCTATAAACTCCCAATAAACAGAAATAATCACTAAAATAAAAAAAATGTTGTCTATAAACTCCCAAAACACGATAAATCACTAAAATGAGATATATTAGTCTATAAACTCCCAAACCATGATTAATCACTAAAATAAAAGATATTTGTTTATAAACTCCCAAAACACGATTAATCACTTAAATAAAATACTGTATATTAGTCTATAAACTCCCAATAAACACAAATAATCACTAAAATAAAATAAATTGGTCTATAAACTGCCAAAACACTATTAATCACTAAAATAAGAAATATTAGTTTATAAACTTCCAATAAACAAGATTAATCAGTAAAATAGATATTTGTTTATGAACTACATGTAAACACAATTAATCACTAAAGTAAAAGAAATTTGTCTATAAACTCCCAAAACACCATTAAACACTAAAATGAGAGATATTACTCTATAAATGCCCAAAAACACTATGAATGATTAAAATAAGAGACATTACTCTGTAAATTCCCAAAAACACTACTAATGACTAAAATAAGAGACATTATTCTATAAATTCCCCAAAACACCACTAATGACTAAAATAAGAGATGTTAGTCTATAAACTCCTAATAAACACTATAAATCACTAAAATACTAGATAAGTTCATGCATTTTCAAGTACAGTATGTCAGTCAAAGAAAAAGATTTTGTTCAATATCAGTGAAATAACTGCCGTAGCACTAATGCTGACTGAAAGCACATCCACCACATTCCTACATCCCATGATGCCTTGCACAAAATAACTTCTGGTGGAGAGTAAACAGCTGTACTAAAGCCTATAAGCTCAGTGTCAACAACTTGTGGGAGACACCAAAACTGAGTTAAAATGTGGTGACACTGTCTTGCGTCACATTCTACTATAGCAGACAAAGTATCTGGAGCAGCAGCATTTGAGGATTTTATCACAGCCTCCAAATGGCCAGAGTCCAAATTTAGCTTTATTTTAAAACTGAAGCTGTGAGACTAATGTTGCTAACAAGTGCTAGAACTCGGTAGTCACCTACATGGTGATTTCTGCCAAAATACATCACCAAACCTTCTCTTAAGCAGCTCAAACCTCATTTAGATCTTAAAGAAGGTCTTTCAGGCCTTCTGTGAACTTCTGCCATGATGAACAAATACATGTATCATCTGATGTACCTGTCTGGAGTTTTTATTTATAAATATATTAATTGTCAAATGTATGGTTCACATTATGCCATACTGTGTCCTAAACCACATCCACTAGTCTGAGAGACAATTATTAAGGTCCAGATGAGGTTTCAATATTGGCCCAATATTTAATGTGTCAGGCCATATTTTACATTTTGGCCAATAGGGGGTGCCGTGTCTGATTCCAATGGTGCATCAGAAACCCAGAGCTGGCACTGCCAGTCCCAACCAAATTAGTCAACATCCATACAATGGCCCCACAGTGATGCCCTGGCAGGAAGTTAGATTACTATTCCAAACCAGCATGGATGAAGCTAACTTTTGCTTAGATTTCCATTTCTTAAAAACTAAAAGCTCTTTTACATGTTGGACAGACATCCACCAGAAATCTCAGCACACATTAGCAATTAAGACTAGAGGTCAGGAGAGACTAAGCCAGTTGTTGAAGATGATGATGATTAGCCAGGACATCAAGGTAACCCTACTCACCGCACTGGGACATCATAGAACACAGGTATACGTCCTTTTGTCCACCAACACCACTTCTAGACAAGCTTTTTCTTGGAGGTCTCCCATCCAAATACTAACCAGACTCATACCTGCTTAGCTTTTGTAGTGCTTATTGGGTCTTACATCACTTCTGCTGGAGGAAGAGTAACAAACGCATCAATTACACCAGCCTCCTGCTGCGTTTCACTGAAGACCCAAATGTCCCGCCAATCCAGGCATTCTAATGCAGGCTCTAACTCAGCTCAGTTTAATTCATGCATTGTTCTCCAATGCAATGTGCTTTACAGCAATCAGCAAAACATCACACACACCCGTCTAGCCACCAGTCCATAGTCCATGGCTTATAGTAACTCAACTTGCCCTGGAATAGCGGTGGAGAAGATCCCGTTCAGGAAGCATCATGTTTAGGTGAAGCACAGCTCATTCAACCCATAAATAATGAACTCATTGATGATGATAAAACTTTTGCCATAGGTCCTGTCTGAAATCTGGGTCTGGTGACAAGGGATCCCTCATGTTTCCTGGGCCTGGACCCGAACTGGAACAGAACCAAACTGGCAGTGGTTGGGAGGGAGGAGGGAATGCCAGTGTCTGAAAGTGGCAAACCAATGTAAGTAAATGTTATTTATACTTGGGTGGTGTGCTGGAATTGGCCAGGAAATGAATGACGTAGCATTTGAGTCGTCTAGCAGAACTTCCGCAGAAGCTCAGATTGCTTTAGTTCATCTTTGGTGTCAAAGATTCATCGTCTCTCTCATAAGAAATTTCACCCTGCATGGTTATGTGTGTCAAATAATGTCTACATGCTGTTTTCAGACGCTGCAATTAAGCTTAAATTCAGATTTTCATGGCTGTGCATTTGGTAGGATCATTAGCCTAGCGTGGTATGCTAGCAATGGCTTTATCCATGCAGGATGGTTTCTAGAGGTTATGGCTTATTTTCCAGCAGGTATACATACAGTTGATGTGGGAGGTGCTTCGCTGCAGTCAGGAAAGCATCGAGACACTTTAGTGTTCACACTACAAATTTAATGTGACCTCTGTGCACCTCCAAACGTAGTTAATTATGATGTCTTCAGCACACAAGACACTCCATCAACACCTGTACTAGTGCTGTACCTGAGTGTGTTCATTCACTTCTTTGTTTCAGTGAACAGGACTTTTATATTAATGATTAATTTATATTAATTAATCTTATCTGTGTTCATACTGTGTTCTAAACCACATCCACTGCTCTATGACATCTTCATTAAGATCTGGATGAGCTTTGAGTAGGTTGAGAGTTTTTACACATTTTTACACAAACGACTGTGGTGACTATCGAGTTCTAGTGTTTGTTAGCCATGTTAGCCTCGTAGCTCCAGTTCTAAAGTAAATAATTCAAATTTGTACTTCAAACATTGAGACATCTCCAGACATGTCCTACATATACAGTGTCCTTATAGAGGAAAAGTATCAACACTTTCTGATCACGAGAACAAAAGTATAAACAACAAAAACACTACTTACTGAGTAACATCTAGTACCACAGTGGAACTTAGAACATTCAGCATCTATTAGCACAGGACCAGAAATATTATAAAGTAGAAACAAAAAGAGCAAAAACAAGAGAAAGAGACAGTTAACAGCACAAAAGATAGAGAGGATGAAGATTTCTAGACTGCAGTGTGTGTGTGTGTGTGTGTGTGTGTGAGACAGAGATAAATGAGGTTCAGAAAGAGCTGCATGGCTCAGCTCCTGCAAAACCCTGTAACACCAATCATCAACATGATCACACACACACACACACACACACACAATTAGCCATTTGACACTGCAGTTACAAGTGATTAATTAATTAATTAACTACATCATGTGATTAATTAATTGTTATTTTTTTGTCTCACATTAACATTCAGCTAATTAATGTATTAATTAATATATTATTTACAAAAACACATCATGAGATTCTCTGTAATGTATGAAGAGCTCTATATACATACAATTATTCATGTTAGGAATACTGGCATAATGCCCTGCCCTGTGCCCGGTAAGGGGGTAGGAGGCTCACTGCAACCCTGTTGAGGATTAAGCGGAAGATGATGGATGGATGGAATACTGACCTGAAAAGAAAAACTATTAAAACTCTTTTAAAATCTTACATTAAAGATGTGTGTCTTCAGAATAAACTTGTAAAACTGTGACAAAGCTAACAAGCTAATATCAGAGAGTTTAACATGTAGAGCTTTTATAAATATGAAGAGCAGGTCTTGACTCAGTGTTGTGATGTTATGGGGGAAGGAATGTAAACGTTAAGAAAACTGAACTTTCTGAACACTCTGCAAACTTTCACAATTACATTCCCAAAACAATAGTGGAAGGATTTTAAAAATCAAACGTGTCAGAAATTAACCATGTAAAGATGATGATGAAGAACCACTGCTCTCACACTGATGATATTCTGATTATAACACACATACACACACACACACACAGTGGAGACGGTGGGACGCGAAGGACACTTGTAGCAAGGACAGTAGGTAAATAAACCAAAGAGCTCTAAATATAGTACTGTCCTTCAGAGAGAGATAGAGAGAGGGGGCTAGAGAGAACTTTGTCTATTTCTGCATCTCTCTCTCTCTCTCTCTCTCTCTATACACACAAGCATACATACATACATACATACATACAGTGAAACCTTGACTTATGAGCTTAATTCGTTCTGTGATGGAGCTCGTAACTCAGTTTGCTTGTATGTCAAATTAAACTTTCCCGGTAAGATGAACTGAAATTCTATTAATCCATTCCAGACCCCCAACCACACCTTTTTTTTTTTTTTTTTTTTACATATTTTGTAAATAAGAAAATTTTACCTTAGAAATAACAAATTGTGTGTAAAAATAATAATACATAATACAAGAAGATGTAAAGAAATAAACAGTTTTTATTAAGTATATTTACCTTGAAAATCAGATGAAGATGCTGGCAGAGGTGGAGAAGATGTCATGCTGCATGGCTTAACTTTTACTCGCTACACTTACTGCTATAGTTTATTGCTAAATTTAATTATACACTATGTGTCATGCTGCATGGCTTAACTTTTACTCGCTACAATTACTGCTATAGTTTATTGCTAAATTTAATTATACGCTATGCAACACACTGACCTCGCTCATGTTTTTTGATGATTTAGTGCTTTATATCCAAGGACATCATCCTTTTCTTCTTCTCAGCACTGATCTTGGCACTCACTCATGCTAGACAGGCTAACTTTGGACAGGTAAGAAGCTAACGTTAGACAGGCTAACATTAGATGGGTAAGAAGGTAACAATAGACAGGTAAGAAGCAAACATTAGACAGGCTAACTTTGGACAGGTAAGAAGCTAATGTTAGACAGGCTGACTTTGGACAGTTAAGAAGTTAACGTTAGACAGGCTAACATTAAATAGGTAAGAAGGAAACAATAGACAGGTAAGAAGCTAACATTAGACAGGCTAACTTTGGACAGGTATGAAGTAGACAGGCTAACATTAGATAGGTAAGAAGCTAACAATAAACAGGTAAGAAGCTAACATTAGACAGGCTAATATTAGTTAAATAAGAAGGTAATAATAAACAAGTAAGAAGCTATCATTAGCCAGACTGACAGGTAAGAAGCTAATGCTAGACAGGCTAACTTTGGACAGGTAAGAAGCTAACGTTAGACAGGCTAACATTAGATGGGTAAGAAGGTAACAATAGACAGGTAAGAAGCAAACATTAGACAGGCTAACTTTGGACAGGTAAGAAGCTAATGTTAGACAGGCTGACTTTGGACAGTTAAGAAGTTAACGTTAGACAGGCTAACATTAAATAGGTAAGAAGGAAACAATAGACAGGTAAGAAGCTAACATTAGACAGGCTAATATTAGTTAAATAAGAAGGTAATAATAAACAGGTAAGAAGCTATCATTAGCCAGACTGACAGGTAAGAAGCTAATGTTAGACAGGCTAAGATTTGATAGGTAAGAAGCTAAAATTAGACAAGCTGACTTTGGACAGTTAAGAAGCTAATGTTAGACAGGCTAACATTAAATGGGTAAGAATGTAACAATAAACAGGTAAGAAGCTGTCATTAGCCAGACTGACAGGTAAGAAGCTAATGTTAGACAGGCTAAGATTTGATAGGTAAGAAGCTAACATTAGACAGGATAATATTAGATAAATAAGAAGGTAACAATAAACAGGTAAGAAGCTATCATTAGCCAGACTGACAGGTAAGAAGCTAATGTTAGACAGGCTAAGATTTGATAGGTAAGAAGCTAACATTAGACAAGCTGACTTTGGACAGTTAAGAAGCTAACGTTAGACAGGCTAACATTAAATGGGTAAGAATGTAACAATAAACAGGTAAGAAGCTGTCATTAGCCAGACTGACAGGTAAGAAGCTAATGTTAGACAGGCTAAGATTTGATAGGTAAGAAGCTAACATTAGACAAGCTGACTTTGGACAGTTAAGAAGCTAACGTTAGACAGGCTAACATTAAATGGGTAAGAATGTAACAATAAACAGGTAAGAAGCTGTCATTAGCCAGACTGACAGGTAAGAAGCTAATGTTAGACAGGCTAAGATTTGATAGGTAAGAAGCTAACATTAGACAAGCTGACTTTGGACAGTTAAGAAGCTAACGTTAGACAGGCTAACATTAAATAGGTAAGAATGTAACAATAAACAGGTAAGAAGCTGTCATTAGCCAGACTGAGAGGTAAGAAGCTTCAGTCGGGTGTCTCTAAACTTTTGACTAGTGCTGTAACAGCGTCGCACTACACAGCTGTGATTTACGGCTCCCTGCAGGTCTGTGGAGGTCGAGGCGATGATGTAAGTGTACTGAGACTGGCACCGAGAGAAGAAAAGACTGAGCGGGAGGGAGGACGGCGGGAACGAAACCAGAGTCAATTTATTAGATGTAACATTTCTCATGTGAGTGTGTGATTTAGAAGCTGAGCATCACACTCTCTCTCCGGGGACTGTCCAGACTCACAGACCTTCTAATTATAGGCCGCAGACATTGAGAGGTTGAAGTCTTATTAAAAGTAAAGATTACAATTTCCTGCACGTATTTAAAGCAAAGCTCTCGTTATCTCATAGCTACCTCAAGAAGCTACTGATTAATAGGTGCTGGAATCGCTTAGCCTATATGTCCACACACTGTCCACTTTATTGGAAACATCTACCTTGTATGTCCACTCAGATGTGACCATTGAATCTGACCCACAGCCCTGTGTGGGTTATGCACTGAATGACCAGGCTTTACAGACGCTAGGTCAGAAGGGCTTTTCAGATTGTCCCTAAAGCCCATAAGCGGCCAGCAAAAATGTTAAGCTGTTTGTGTTATTCCTTTTTTCTGAACAAGCTGTAGTAGTCAAGTCTGGACTTTTCATTTCTCTTCCCTGTCGAGCCGTGATGCAGACATGCAGGAGGAGACAGCCAAGAGGTCCAACATGGTAAAAAAGTAAACGGACAGATAGATGGATGGATGGATAGATGGCTGTGCTCTGAGTTTCTGTGCTCTCTCTGGGTGGGTAGATGGCGCTCTTTCCCCATCACTACTAAGTAATGTCCACTGGCTCAGGTGTCTGTTAGCTGATGTATCAGAGCTGGGGATCCTGCGCTTTCCTCCTAGCAGTGATGTATCAGCAGCGGTTGAATAAGAGGTGGTGGCTGACATCAGAGGAGGCTGTGCTAGTCTTCACCCTCCTTGAGTCTTGATTGGGAGGGTCCTAGTGAATGGGTGGGTTGATTGGCTACTACTATGTTGGGGGAAATGCTGTAAATGCTAAATGCACTTAATTTCATGGCTAAGGGTAATTTCATAGTTTGCGATGTGATTTTTACAGAATTTGGGGCTCTAGTCATAACCTTATTGAATGTAATTGGCCCAGCTGGAAATTTAGCATTTTCTGTTCAAATTGTTGATATAGGCCACCATGAGAAGAAAGCCAAACAAAGGCAGCATGTCCCGCTGGCTGTTTTCCCCATCTTTTCTGACGTACTCGTTCTGCTTTGCTTTTGCTGTCGTCTCTGTCAGCGTAGCAGGAGCTTAGTCGCCCCAGCGGCCCATCAGTCCTCACGTCTTTCTCCGTTTGCTCTGAAGCACGACGGCTCAGCGACTTCCACAGCATCCTCACGGTGTTGACCCTGAGTGACCCGTCAGTGGCCACAGTGCAGCAGAGGTGTGTTACTCCTGGCTTTGCCTTTCAGACAGACACTGATAGCAGCTGTTAGTGGTGAAGGGGACGCGCAGCGCTCTGGACAATGTGAGGGTGTCAACAGCAACTGTTAGGAAAATTGGTCAACTTGAAAAAGAAGGATGTTTGCAGAGCGTGGTCAGTGTCTGAGCACGGCTGATTCTGGCCTGGGATTAGAGCAGGGGTTAGCAATGGGGAATGCAGGGCGAGTGTGGTATTTCGGAGAACGCCAACACCTGCGTCACTCCTGCGCTCTTCTCTGGTGCGGTTTTGGAAACTGCAGCCCTGAAACAATGTCTGAGTTGTCATCGGTGCGTCCACTCTGCCCATCTAAAAGTCTAATACATAGAAGCATGTTTCTCTAATCTGGATCTGTGAGTGATTACAAAATACAAACCCCTTTTCCAGGAAAGTTGGAACAGTTTCTAAAAATAATGATAAAAACTGAAATCATTTGTTAATTCACTGGAAACGTAACATACAAAAATACAAAGTCAAGAGTTTTCAGTGATGAACTTCATTTTAAATGTATAACTTATAAAAGGTTGGGACAAAGTAAGACTGAAAAGTACAAATAGCACTGTTCTGGATGTGTGGAACCTTAAACATTAGCAGTTTAACTGGCAACAGGTGAGCTTAACGAGACTGAGTATAAAAAGAGCCATGAAAGGCTTAGCAGTGGGTGGAGTTAAGAGAGTTATTTCTGATAAAGTGGACAGTGGGTGGAGCTAATAGTTATTTCTGATAAAGTGGACAGGGGGTGGAGCTAAGAGAGAAATGTTTGATAAAGTGGACAGTGGGTGGAGCTAATAGTTATTTCTGATAAAGTGGACAGGGGGGTGGAGCTAAGAGAGGAATGTTTGATAAAATGGACAGGGGGTGTAGCTAAAAGAGGAGTTTCTGATACAGTGGCCAGTGGGTGGAGCTAAGAAAGGAATGTTTGATAAAGTGGACAGTGGGTGGAGCTAATAGTTAATTCTGATAAAATGGACAGGGGGTGGAGCTAAGAGAGGAGTTTCTGATACAGTGGCCAGTGGGTGGAGCTAAGAGAGGAGTTTCTGATACAGTGGCCAGTGGGTGGAGCTAAGAAAGGAATGTTTGATAAAGTGGACAGTGGGTGGAGCTAAGTTTTTTCTGATAAAGTAGACAGGGGGTGGAGCTAAGAGAGGAATGTTTGATAAAATGGAGAGGGGGTGGAGCTAAGAGCAGAGTTTCTGATACAGTGACCAGTGGGTGGAGCTAAGGGTTTCTGATACAGTCAGAACGACGTTCATATAGATAATCATCTATACTTAAATGTAGTAGGTATTGCTATAGGCCTCTGTGCCTTTAACAATTGGTGCAACATCAGCCCAGCTTTGGATCCACGGTGGAAAACTCCATGGCTGTCTGAGAGCCCTCCACTGCACTTTAATCTGTTTTTTTGATGTGATTTCCAAGCAGACCTAATGCACAGGTACCATCTGAATTACAGGAGGCCTGCAGAACGCAGCCGGCTTGACTTTCTTGTGGCTTTCTAAGTGCGGTGGGCTGGGTCACGGCTGAGCTGTGAAGTTCAGCATTCAGAGACGATCTGATCTTCACTTTTTATGATGCTTTGAACAGAGGAAGTGCTTCAGCTTACTTAGTCTGTAGTCAGATGATTAATTGAGCGTTATGCTAGATGATGATGTCGCACACCCAGCACTCCAAACGCGAAGATGTTCTTTGAAGGATGTTGCCATAGATATTGTGTTTGAGATGCTGATTGACGTTAATGAAAGTCCGTGCTGTCTGCTAATGAAACAGAGAAAGTCACTGAAGGTACGGCATCACTCTGGCTTGTTATTTCAGCACGGTTTGATGTAGATGAAAAGGTTTCCGGTTTGGTACACGTTGGACCAGCTCCACGGCTCTTTTGCAGGCTGAGAATTAAAGGGGCCGTAAACGAAACTCCAGCTTCCATCCATCTCATGTTTCTTTGTGATGTCACAAACTCACAAAAGCCCAAAGGTAGTAGCATCTCAGAAACTGCTAACTTTGTGGGATGTTCTTGAGTCACCATAGCGAAGGTTTACTGAGAACAGACTTTTCATACATTGAGTGCCTCCTTACCAGCTTAACAGCAGTGCCCCACGGACCCCTGGTGCCAGAGGGAAGTACTCTGGTGCAGTTTAAATGGGCACGAGTGCCTCAGAAAATACTTTGCATCTGATACAGTCCATAAGACAATGTCTTACTAGTGTCAGAGAGTCAGAGATGCTGTTGTATATAAATATATAAGGTCATGAACACATCTTTGAGAGTATTTTGATGTAAAATGACATTTTTACAATGATCGTGATAGGAACCAGACCACAGAAGGTCTACAAAACAGACATCACCATTTCATAAAAAACACACCATGCATGAAAAGCAGGGCAGGGCATTACATTATCTTAGCTAAACCCAGGACAGGGCACCAATCCTTTGCTGGGCAGTATTGTAGAGTACCATGTTTTTGGGTTGTGGGAGTAAACCCCCGCACACACAGGGTCAAACACTTATAAGTAGATAGACAGTCATCACCTATGATGCTGTTGGAGTGTTCAGGTTACCGCTGAGCTCAAACTGCATTAACAGAGGAGCTACAGTTAAACTGGTGGGGGGGCACAGAAGCTGAGCATTACTGAAGGACTGAAGAAAAGTGCTCAGCAAAAAGAGGTTTTATTCTGATGCATGACGTCATTCTTTACACTGGAGCTAATTATTGCACCTAAAACCGAGACGGATTAGATGCTTTAATGCAGTAAAAGTTATAGACGGGGGAAGCGAAGCGCCTGGAAATGCAGAGTCACCGCGTCTCGCTTTGATTCTCATTGTCCCGTCATGCCAAATGATTATGGAGACTCAAACGAACTCGTTCCTCTGGGGACTCACTGTGCCAGCATTGCACTGACTAGTATTTTTTCTGCACTTTTGCAATACGATCGATTATAGAGTGATAGTCCGATATTTATCCATGGGTTCAGAGTCCTTTTCCTATCCCTCAGACTCACTCTCCCTTACCGCTGTCTGCACCAATTACATTATAGAAATTGATGGGTGGGAACGAGGGCCAAACGTTTAATTAATTTGGCTGCAGGAAAGTGCATCTCTCTCTCTCTCTCTGTCTCTCTCTCTCTCTCTCTCTCTCTCTCTCTCTCTCTGTATTTACCTTTGATCCTGTTTCCCGGCAGTAAAAAAAATCAGGACTATGCTAAATCAAGAGAAGTTACTGAGTGTTACCGGGGCCAAACTGCATTGGCACAGTCAGCTTTTATGTTTTACGTCAAAGGAATATTTCCAAATATCCAATTTTTCCCATCCACTAGTAAAGACATGTTTGGTTCTGTAGTATGGAGCTATGAGGCTAGTGTAGCTAACAAACTAAAGCCGTCAATTAGCAATAACTTGCATACCTAAAACCCCTTAAGTTGTTCAGTAATAAAACACAGTTGACACCGTGTGAGGAGGTTGAGTGAGCTGTGTCTCACTAAAATGTGACACTAAATCATAGCTAGTTGATTTCCCGAGAGGAATCTTCACTGTCTCAAAAATTATGGAAAGTTTCCCATGATCCTACGTGTAAGCTTCCACAAATTTGTTACTCAAATATAATCAAATAATATGTGAAAATAATAGTTCAGACCCCACAATGTGATTAATGCCAAGACTGAAGCTCTTCAAGTATTACTCCCCCACATTCACACATACAAACACAACAAAGCAGCAACAGTATTAAAATACAGGTAAAAGGCTGTCAAAATGAAGTATAGTGAGATTTAATTTAATAGCTATTAACCCCCAGGAGTCGGTGCTCCCGCTGGCGGTATATTAATGAAATTCTTATTCAAAAACACTTATCTTAACTCTGGTGATTTTATCCTAGAAACAAAACTAAACATGCTCCAGAAACCTTAAACCGTCTAATGTTCAAATATGCATAAGTTGAATTTAAATATATTTGTAGATATTTAAGAGAAGCTTAAATAAGCAGAGACGTGTTTCAACACAAGGCAGACAGCTGCACTTTATTTTCTGCCCACTTGTGCAATCTGTCATTCTTATTATAATGACATGCTAATTCCAGACATTCCATTGGTGGATTAGCTGCTGTGGAATGTGTGAAGGCCCCCCATCAAACAAAGAGCATTCACCTTGAGTGTTCATACCTATCTCATGAATATTCAATGTAGGGTTAGTGGCTGAGGAAAATGGAGTGTCACCTCACATTAGTTAAGCTTTAGAAATAAAACCACATACAATTTCAAACATTTGTAATGAGCAGTGTGTAACCAACACCTCTGTTTATTCAGTTCTGAGCTGAAAACTCTTCTTAGAAATGTTTAGAGTGTGTTTTAATTTTAATTAATTATTTACTTTCAATTTTTATTGCAAATTAAATTGGTATTACTTTTCTGTCTGGAGATGTGATGTATGTGTTGTATGTAGTAACTGCCTGCAAATCAAATTTCTCAAGAGAGAAAATAATAAAGACTGAATTGAACTTAACTTTTTCCACAATATATCGGCACATCTGAAAACAGGTTTTTGTAAAGTCTAAGTTTAGAGCAGATTTAATCAAAATATAGATTTATGACACTCTTACTGTTTTGCACTGTTGTTGCTGAGTTTGTGATGAACAAAAGCCTGTGTAACACTTTGGGGAAAAGTCATTTTAGATGGGTGTAATTAGTTAAAAATTTAAGGCATGTCAGAGTGTCTGAAATACCCTCAGACTCCAGAGGGTTAATGACCAGCGTGATATTCCCAATGATCTTTACAAAGATTTGACTGCTCTGGAAAGGCAAAGGCAACCCAGCAAAGCAACTAGACTCTTAGTTTATTTACAGCTTGGTCGAAGAGCACCAACATTGAAGTCAGTTTTAGTGCCATCAACAAAAAAACTTAAGTGTTTTTAATGGAACAGTCAAAAATGTAAAGATGATCCAATCTGACATATTTGTGAGAGGCAAAAGTATGTGAACCTCTAGGATTAGCAGTTAATTTGAAGGTAAAATTAGAGTCAGGTGTTTTTCAGTTAATGCGATAACAATCAGGTGTGAGTGGGCCCCCTGTTTTATTTAAAAATTATATCATGGCACAAACAAAGGAGATTTCAGAGGAGCTCAGAAAAAGAGTTGTTGATGCTGAATCTCAAGAGAAGGTGGGTCATGCAATAAGACAACAATCCTTAGCACACAAGTCATTCTTCCAAAGAACGTTTAAAGAACTGTTACCGAAAACATTTAGTTACAGTTAATGCTGTAAAGGGGGGTCACATCAGATACTGAAAGCAAAGCTTCACATACTTTTGTCTCTCACAAATGTCATTGGATCATTTTCCTCAATAAATAAATGAACAAGTATAATATTTGTGTCTGATTTGTTTAACTGGGTTCTCTTTATCAACTTTTAGGACTTGTGTGAACATCTGATGATGCTTTAGGTCATATTTATGCAGAAATATAGAAAATTCTAAAGGGTTCACAAACTTACAGCCCAGTATATACAGTATATTTATTCCAATGAACATGTGATTGACAGTCCTCTATCACTGACCCAATATTCACCACAAATCAAAATAGTTTTTATTGCATTGTTAAACACACGGTTTTGACATTTTTACTACATTACTAATGGCGGCTAGTGAAAAATATGCTAGGTGGGGCTGTTTGAGCCATATTCAGTCAGTTTCCACAATCATCCCAATATTGGAACACAAACTGCAGGATAGCAGAACTCTGAAAAAGTCTGTAACTATTTAATTAACATTAAAAATCAGCAGACTTAATAGTTAATGAAAATTGTCATTAGTTGTAAATGTGTAAATATATAAAATACAGCATGTATCATTACTAACTGAGGCTGGTTCAGAAACATAAACAATAAAATGAACAAAAATACTATGGAGAAAGACTAAATATTAGACATTTCTACAGATGCGTATTACATGTTAATAACATCAGATGTTCTTAAAACCACAGACTGAGTTCAGGCAACAGGTTTGAGGATGCTGATGTGACTTGTTCAGTAAAAGTGTGGCACTTTGTGGCACTGTTATCTATAAAACTATGTTTATTATCATTAGGCATGCTACCATTAGCTATGCTAATGCACTTTTGTCCAAGCTAATAGATAACAGTATATCATACAGTTTCAGAAACCACATCTGACAAGTCTGAGTCTGAGACAAGTGTGATTCATTATTAGCTCCTCCCACTCAAAATGGGAAAAATACTGGTTAAGTGCATCACACATTTATTCAGCTTTGGGTAGGGCTTCATAAGACATACTTTGTACATGTATATTGTGGGCAAGATTAGGAACAAGAGGAACAAGATTAACTTAAACAGAAAGAAAACGGATTCCCTGCGGCTTTAAACATGTAATGGCTGATAGATTGCATTTGAAAAAAAAACTGTTAATATGCTTTTTAGTCCTACACTTTTTTTCTCCAGAGTGTTTTAGTGGTGGATGCGTTGCAGGTTTGATGGATCTGTTTGATATAAACTGTTGGACGGGTTGATGTGTGTATGGCTGTGAGTCATAGCCACAGGCCTCAGCTCATCCGTGCATTTGTAAGGTTGGACGAGGACAAAACTATTCACGTCCTGCAGATAAACTCACTGTCTTGGCAGCACTCGGAGAGTGAACAAATAAAGCTCTGAATACTGAATGATGATTTACACTGTGAGAGCACAACTGCAGGGGGTTTACTCAGACACCTGTGGATCTGGAGCAGTGGGACAAAACTGTCAGGAATTCAGTTTGGGGGGTGGTGCTCTGTAGACTCTAGATCTCAATATCATCTCTGTAATGCTAAACTCTACAGATCTCTAGGTCACCTCTATAGCTTCAGACTCTATAGATCTCTAGATCATCTCTATAGCATCAGACACTGTAGATCTCTAGATCACTTCTATAGCATCAGACTCTGTATATTTCTAGATCACCTCTATAGCTTCAGACTCTATAGATCTCTAGATCATCTCTATAGCATCAGACTGTAGATTTCTAGGTCATCTCTATACCATCAGACTCTGTAGATCTCTAGATCACTTCTATAGCATCAGACTCTGTAGATCTCTAGATCATCTCTATAGCATCAGATTGTAGATTTCTAGGTCATCTCTATACCATCAGACTCTGTAGATCTCTAGATCACTTCTATAGCATCAGACTCTGTAGATCTCTAGATCACTTCTATAGCATCAGACTCTGTAGATCTCTAGATCATCTCTATAGCATCAGACTCTGTAGATTTCTAGGTCATCTCTATAGCATCAGACTCTGTAGATCTCTAGGTCATCTCTATAGCATCAGACTCTGTAGATCTCTAGATCACTTCTATAGCATCAGACTCTGTAGATCTCTAGATCACTTCTATAGCATCAGACTCTGTAGATTTCTAGGTCATCTCTATAGCATCAGACCCTGTACATCTCTAGATGACCTCTATAGCATCAGACTCTGTACATCTCTAGATCACCTCTATAGCATCAGACTCTACATCTTTAGATCACTTCTATAGCATCAGACTCTGTACATCTCTAGATCACTTCTATAGCATCAGACTCTGTACATCTCTAGATCACCTCTATAGCATCAGACTCTGTACATCTCTAGATCACCTCTATAGCATCAGACTCTGTACA
>BRDA01021650.1:1989-25296 GCA_036984385.1 Crenuchus spilurus
GTATCACCTTACGTAACTCTTGTTTTATTGTATTTTTTATAGTTACATTTAGTTTTAATAATAGGGTACCTCTCCATGGGATAATAATTTTGATTTACATTGATATTTTTTATGTTATTTTGTTCTCAATGCATTCCACTATGTAATAAAGATTATCAACTGGAATATTTTATTCATTGAGATCTAGTATGTGTTATTTTAGTGTTCCCTTTATTTTTTGAGCAGTGTATAACAAATTACACATATACAAAAGCAAAGCCAGTAGTGTATATCATCAGTAATTTAAAAAAAAGTTCAAACTAAATTAACCATTAAAATAATAATGCTTTTAACATGAAAATGTTCACACGGTGTAAAAGTTAAGCCATTTTCCAACACCAAACGAATAAATTGCCACAATGTATAAGTGTTCACTACAAGTCTGCATTTGATGACTGGAGGTGAATGAAAGTACAGGCCACTAGATGGCGACACTGTCTCACCTATCAGCCCCAGCACAGCTGCAGCTCATTTCTGTGTTGAATGTGAGGAAAACACTAAAACATTGTTTTTGATGTTGACAACACAAATGAAAACATGAATTGAAAATGCTGTGCAAAACAATGTGATGATACTAAAAACATGAAAAAATAAGTTTTGAACCAACCTTATAAAACTGAAGTTTTTTTTCTTCAGAGAAATTCTGTATGAAGGCTCTGAATCCTGAATCAGCTAATCTGTGAACATGACTTTCTCCTGGGTCTTATTGCTAAAACTTGTTTACATTTCTTCTGACCATGCTAACCATTGCCTACTTCACCCTAGACAGTTGTTTACATGTAGCTTTTTGATTAAATGAAAACCACACATTACCATATTTTTTTAAATGCAAAAATAAAAACATAAATAAAGAAATAAAACACAACTCCTTTAGGTAATAAACTGTTTTTCGTTTTCCCGGCATTTGTTATGGCAAAACACTCATATTCTCGCGAGATTTGGGAGGAAGCCGGGACTTCTCGCGATATACAAACGCTAGAGCGCGCCAGAGAGCGAGACGGTAGGCGCTTCAACTCTAGTTCACTCACCTTTCCCAAATGGCTAACATTGGGAAACTAGTGAAACATGTTTAAAAACAGTTATTGTTAAATATTAAACTATTACTACGTTGCTACACAGGCAATGAATGCCCCTCCGAGGCTTCTGTTCAGCCTACCAGCCCATGACAGTAAAATGATATTTATTAAGAAAATAATCAAGGACTTCCATGTTTCACTGGATACACTTTATAGGGTGACCAGATCTGAGATGATGAAAAAGAGGACACCTCAGTGCAGGGGATGGGGGGCGGGGGTATAATGTATCACATGTTTAAATACAAAGACATTTCAAAAAAGTTATACTCTAGGCATATGGTTTATACTTATATGAAAAAGAGGTTTATTGGCTCTTAACAACACTAACTACTTAGTCTTAACTTACTAGTTACTATTAATAATATACTAATAATAACTATTAAACATTATTATGAATAATAAAATTAATAATAATCAATATTAAAATATGAATACATTATTACATATTATTATTAAATATTTATAAACTGTTAAAAGCATGTAGCATAAAATTATCACCCAATTCTGTGTTTCATCTTTTCAGTCAACTTCACTCCAGCTCATTATCACCAATGTTACACTTATTTTTGGACTGTATGGTCAATAGACCTCATTTACACATAATTATACCTCATTTTTGAGTAAAAATAGTAGAAATTAACTTAGAGACATGTAAATGGATGGCTTATCACAGACTGGTAGATGCACGCACACAAAGACTCAAATGTCAGTGTTAATGAATTTTAATATGAAACCTCTGATATTAAAATACGTCTAGCTGACGTGACACAGGCAGAAATAACGCTCAACATGTTAACAACTTAGAGGTGAAAGTCCAGACGCTATTTGAGGGAGTGTCGGCGGCAACGACCAAGCACAAGGGTAGAGCTAATTTATGAGCTTGTGGGTGTTCTAAAGGAAAAAAAGGTTTCAAGCGGACTGAATAGAATAGAGGGAGGGCAAGACTAGTTTGTGAATGAAACGCTTCTCCAACAAAACAAAAAAACTAAAACAAAAATCGTTTGTGAAATTCCACCTGGACGATCTTTTTAAGTCTCAAAAAGAGGACATGTCCAGGTAAAAGAGGACATCTGGTCACCCTAGTTAACAAATATAATATCTCATTTTCAAGTGATGAGTTCAGAGTATGTACGAAATGAACGATAAATAAAGCAGTATTTCCAATCATAAATAATGTAAATCCAATTAATCCGTTACAGACTTTCCAAAATATTAACAAAAAATACATTTTATATAGAATAATTATCATTTTACATACAGAAAACAATGATACATAAATACAAAAGACTAATGAAATTGATAAACTAACATTGAACATCACTTTTAAGGGTTTACGCTCTGTTTTAGAGCATGCCAGTCTGGTCCAGCTGGCAGCTTTTGTTTTGTACACATGTTCTCAGAGTTTTTGCTTTCGTTTTCGCACCCGTTTTCAGGAGGTGGCACTGTGCATCGTCGTTTTAGTATGTGAGCGGTATCAACGAGAAACAAAGCCAAAGAAACAATGAGAAACAAAGCCAGAGAAATAAATGATGAACACGTGGGTGAGTGACAAAAAGTGGGCGGACAAATGATAACTTGGACAAAATTTCCCAGAATAAACAATAACCAAGATTGCATTCTACTACCATTGTGAGTAGCTTTGAAATCCACTGACTTTCAGAAACACCACAGTTGGCTCAATTAATCAATTAATGCGAGAGTCCTCAGTTAAAGTGAATGTAGATGAATAGATAAAATCTTCATTAAAATCTATTTTTTAGGCATTCATGTCATAATGTCTTTTAACTCTAGAAAGAAATTGATTTCATAACTACTAAAATTAAGTTAGTTGTTAAATTAACTGATAAAGTAAAAAAAAAATAAGCATGCAATACTAATTAGACAATATACAGCCTTTTGCTTAAAGAACTAAATGACAAAAATAGTACACGTGCTTTTACACACATTTTTGAAATGCTACTTTTTGGCAAAGACGAGTGCTCACTTCTTTTTTAAGTATTCAAATTAGCTTTTTGCTGTTTTTTTTTACTGATGCGTACAGATTGCATACCACTTTTTAAAGCATGCATACTGTTTAAGTATGCAACCAGTGTACGTACTACTTTTAAAGTATCCTTACATTGTCAAATATTTCCTTACTGCTTTGCTGCTGTTGCACTTCCTGATTGTAACATTTAAGCTGGTAACATAAGTTAATGGTGCATGAAATCTGAATCGATTTTTAAATGTAGGTCCTATCTCAATGAACACCCACCACCGGAGGGCTTAAATATTGACCTGCTCTAGATGTGCTTGATAAATAGACATCAGCAGCACTGGCTTTGGTATGTTTTTGAGATCGTACTTCAGCTTGGTTGAATGTGAAGATTTCAAGGCGAAATGTTCACTGTAAAGTTGATTGTTACAGTGCAGACCATGTGCTTTCTAGCACAATTGACGTTTACGTACGATCTTCAGGATACCATTCAGAAACTGAGAGATGAAAACGCATATCTGCATCACCGGCTAGAAAACTTCACCCATGCATTACATGAGCTGAGGAGACTGATTCTGGATCATTCAAAAGGTGGATATATTCACAGTGTTATTTATTTCTATTCTGAGATGAAGTCTATTGTGTTAAATC
Organism: Crenuchus spilurus; assembly: GCA_036984385.1. Lineage (NCBI taxonomy): Eukaryota > Metazoa > Chordata > Actinopteri > Characiformes > Crenuchidae > Crenuchus > Crenuchus spilurus. The sequence continues at coordinate 5,731 of BRDA01021650.1, forward strand.
TGGTAAACGCTGAGCTGAATTGTATTATATAGCTATTTATTTAGAATGTTGGAAGTATTGGCTATATAAAAATGTTGATTTTGATACTTTCAGATGGTGAGTTTTCACAGGCCAATTTGGAACATGACAGTGACCAGGTGCATGCTTGGAACCAATGGATTCATAATGGTAAAGTGATGCTTTACATCTGTTACACTGAACTCAAATGTGTGCTTATCTCTGTGTAGTGAAAGACTCAACCAAGCTTGAAATATTCTTACCTTGGACATACAGTTCCAGTACAAAAAGTAACTGGTACAAAGCTTTTTGAAACTTAAAAGTCATCTCCTTCATGAAAAAGGCTCTTTTGGGAAAATGGTTTGTCTTTCTTACTGTACATTCTGTACTAGAACATGTTTGTTTTCACAGATATCAGTGCTGAAACACACCACATGTTACAAGAGGCGCTTTGTTGGACTGATCTTCCTGGTTCTGCCAGTCTGTGCCTTTCAGAACACTTTCTTTTTCTGCTGTCTTGTGTCACTTTGTGCAACTTTTTACTCTTTTAGCTACCAGATGTGGTGGTCATTTCCTTACAGAGACATTCAGTAAACAAAACAATAACTTTTCTTACAATTTGATAATAATATGCAATAATCACATAAAGAATAGACTTTAAATAGTATCTTAATCTCTAATAGTGCTTCTTTTATCATCTTATGTTTATATATATATATATATATATATATATATATGTATATATATATATATATGTAATTGCTGACAGTAATGGCTTCATTTATGCATCATTTGAAGATGCCATACTTTACATTGTGGGAAAATGTAATTATCAATGGATCAATATATTTATAGATTAGCTTACATTAAAAGTTAAGGTGTTGGAGACACAAGCTTGTTCAGAGAATGTTAGAAATTGTGATAGTGCTTCTTATTGTATCTTTTATCAGGATATTCAGAAAATGTGAATATTTTGAATTTGTGGTATTACCTTTGTCTTTTTCTACAATGTGTTAGTAATATTTCATCTTCTGTGTGAGTGAACTGTTTTGAATCCTCAACATCAAACTGATTCACGTCAACAAAAGTGATAAAATTGCTGTTTTTTGTACTCCTGGTGCTTTAAACCTAAAGAAATAAATACTCCTTCTCCTTATGTCATAGTTTATTTGCAATTCTTACAGGAAAGATTGAGATGTACTGGGACTTTGTCCCCAGAACAGTTTCCCAGATAATAACAGTAGCAACATGAAATGGTTCTGGACCAGTTCTCATTTGGTGAGTTTGTGTGTTTGATGTTCCACACAGCAAATATCACATTAGCCAGCAGAATTGGTCTTTGTTCAGTTAATTAAAACCACCATCTTGCATAGATTAGAAATCAGGCTATTTGTACTTTCATTTACATTTGATTGTGCTGAATTGATAGGAGAAAAGAAGTCAATTTACATTTGCAAGGACTTACTACAGGTGCTACAAAGTGCTATTATTACAAACACACCCAGCACCACAGAAAGATTTCCATTGTTTGACTCTTTAATACAGTGAAACATTTGCTTTTTATTATATGTTATTATACAGTTTTATTGAGCAGATATCAGTCTGGGGAGAATTTTGGGTGAATTAATATGACATTTCTATCAACAGAAGGTAACTGGCTCTTACAGCATCAGTGAGTAGCTGCTGATTAAATGAGGCTATAGACAATAATGTTAGTTATATAACCATTCTTACTGAAGAACAAAGTGATTCTATCTCAGTGTGAGTTACATTTAAATCAGTCAATCACTACTTAGTCTGCCAAGAATAAGTTCTACAGGACTAAAAACCTGAATCACATGATCTAGAGTTGTGTTGAGTTTGAGGTTTAGCTGACTTATCATGAACACAATATACAGTCAAATGCTGAAAACTCGCTGTTAACACATTTTCTAATGAGAAATACACTCACTGTCTGTTTCATTAGGTACACATTCCTTTTATCTACACTCATCCATTTTATCAGCTCCACTGACCACATAGGTGCACGTTGTACAGACTGCAGTCCCTCTGTTTCTCTGTATACATGTTAGCTTCCTTTCACTCCCACAGAGCACATATTATTTGGGTGGTAGATCATTCTCAGCACGTGGTGGTGGTGTGTTAGTGTGTTGTGCTGGTACGAGTAGATCAGACACAGCAAAGTTAGTTAACACCTCAGTGTTGCTGCATCCTATGAACACCAATGAAGAACTAAAGGATGACCAAAACAAAGTGCAGTGACAGATGAGCTACTGTCTCTGACTTTACATCAAAATAGGTGTGTCTAACAGGGACAGTAAGCTAACAGTGTTTAAAGTCTCCAGCAGTGTCTGATTCACTCAATCACACTAACACACCACAACCATGTTAGTGTGAAGTCAAGTGAAATGTATTTATATAGCGCTTACAACTGTCACAAAACAGCTTTACAGGGGTAGTAATTAAAAAAAACACAAAAACCCCTGTGAGAAAGCCAACGGCAACAGTGACAAGGGAAAACTGCAGGGAAAGTTGGAGGAAGAAACCTTGGGAGCAACCAGACTCACAAAGGGGACCCATCCTCCTCTGGTCACCTAATTATAAGTTCTTGATAAATCACACAATCCTATGATGCTGTTGGAGTGTTCAGTTGTACTGATATGTTGACAGTTGTGAAGCAGTCAGTAAAGTCCATATAAACCTGAATGTGGTCCATAGTGTAGGGAATCTGGAGCAGGTCAAAGTAGTTGGTGGTTTGTGAGCAGCTGGTCGGCGTCAGTGAATTGCATACAGTACCTGCCAGCCTCAGGCTGTGAAAAAGAGATTTTTTTTTATTTATGTGCAAAGTGTTGACCAATACAGACCAATACAGACACTGCTAGACACAGTGTAGTTATGAGTGACACACATCAGTCAATGCTTTTAAATCACCTCTGCATCTGGCTTGGGTTGCCAGATAACAACACATACCCCACAAACAAACATATGATCAGACACAGAGCCGGGGAAATGGTTAAAAATAAGTAGAGTGCAAGTTGGGCGTGTTGGCAGGTATTGATCTGCATTTAAATTGATCACAGTCCCTGCATCCAACATCATAGCAACATGTAATATGTGTTTTATTTCAGACTGATCATTTGGTGCAGTGTGGAAATCAGGCCTGAATACATGCAGAGTGCTGCTTTAGAACACTCGTATTGTTCCAAGCCTTTTGAGGCTCTCTAGACTGTCAGATGCACATGTCTCTTGTGTGTGTGTGTGTGTGTGTGTGTGTGTGTGTGTGTGTGTGTGTGTGTGTGTCCTATGTGATTAACCTGAGGCACTGGTGATGAGGAGAGCACATGTAGAATGAGCTTGCAGAGAGGCTGCACTGAAGCTGAGCGCTTTCTCAGTCACAGGTAAGGACACTAGTTACATATTTCATTGTCATTTAGATTTATTTTCAATGTATATATTTTTATTGTCTTATCTGGACATATAACATTTGCAAAACATTAACAACTGCTTTAAATGGAGTGGAATCATTTAATTATTTAAATTCTGTGAAATTATTAATCATAACTTGAGCAGTATTAAAAATGCATGTTCACTCAGATCATAACATACTTAAGTGTAATTCCTCATTACTAAGAAATGTAAAAAAATCGAGACTTGCATTAAGCCTAGTCTTGACTAAATTATAATGTCATTTGCTTTTGGATATTCCTCTTGGCTTAGTCTTAGTCTGGATGTAAGAATTTAATTCATAATTCACATTATGGACAGCAGTATGATAGTATTGGACATTTCTTTAAATCTTTCTTTTATAAATAACAGAACTAACTGTGTGATTTTGACACAAAGCTCACAAATGTCTGAATCAACTGTTTTTTCAAAGTGAAAATGTCATGAAAATATACTGTCATTACATAGTACAATGAAGATACCCTACATTCTATAATATTACATTTCATCATGTATTACTGCATGGTAAACAGCTAAAGCATGTACTGTGTTGTACTACAAAGCACATGCTAATATTACCATTTACAATTAGCCAGATGCTATAAATAGAACCCTACAGAGGGTGCCAATGAATATGATTAGCCACCATGTGAAATATTAGTCTAATACAGAGTCTTATTAGTCATGTCTTTATTTTATTAAACTTTTTATATAACAGCTTTACACATTATTCTGTACATATGTATATCTTCTTCTTTAATGTCTTCCATTGCTAACCAATTAAGAAGTATTTTGTAGTATAGAAATTTTATTTTTCACCATCATTTAATTTTTTGACATCATTGTCTATGCTTTTGTGATATTGATACAATGTAATAAATTATGTTATAAGGTCTTAAATTATTTCTCATAGATTCAGATCTGGCGAACATCAAAAGAACATTCATTAAACATTCAGCAAATGTTTTATATATATATATATAAGTAAAAAAGAAAATTTTGGGGCAGGTTGTAAATAACCTAAAAATCCTTTGTTTTGAATGCAGTCTTATCTCAGACACAGACTTTACCCTTTGTTTAGGGTGTTGTTTGACGTCTTGGTCTTAAACCTGGTGTTTAAAACAGTTTGGGGATTTCTCTGCTTAAACGTGCAATGGGGTAGGCATGGCCTTGTGGTGAGGAATCTGGTCTTGGGATTGCACAAAAATTCCATTTTGTGCAATCACAGTTGCAAAAGTTTAATCTAATCTAATCTAATCTATTTAACTCATCTCAGCAGCTTTAGTAGATATGGTGGACTCTTGAAAGTGGACTTGATATAAATGTAAATGTTATATCTGTATTTTATGGGAGTTTTGAAGATTTGTCAGAAGCTGTAAGGGATTTTTTTTGGCTTGTTATATGTTCAAGGTTCAAGGTTTTATTGTCATTTTAGCTCCATACAGTACAGTACACACTGAAATGAAACAACGTTCCTCAAGGACCAGGTGCAACACAGAACACAAGTGGAATAATTATATCCAATAAACATACAATAACTACAAGCCCTAATAAATTCAAACCATTGCTTTTCTAACTAGACTAACACACATTACAGGACAAAGAACAAATGCATATGTACATGGTACTAAGTGATATCTAGTGGTAAGCAAGATTCCAGCCTACAGTGTGTATTTTTAGCAGCAAATTACAGAGTTTTAGCAGCAGTTCTATAATAATTTTGCTGCAGTTTTTCTGTGACTAATTGTAAAATATGGAACTCCCTGGACACTACTGAATCTGATGTGTCTTTATTTAAATATTGTATTAGATGTGTATTTAATTGGTCCATAATATGTTGTAATACATACTGCCTGAAATTATTAATACAGTTTATTTTAAAAAGGGAAAACACCCAGGTGGTGGACACCCAAAACGCTGTAAGCTAGATGATTTCCATAGATAAATAAATGTAAAATATTGAAGGTGTTTCAGGAACTAGTTAAGCTAGCTTGCTAGCCAGCTAATGGATAATTTGTAGTTTTATGTACACATACTTGAGAACATGTTCAGGCACTGTTTGTTGACATTTGCAGTCATATTTTTCATACGTTCTTCTGTGAATTAATACTCATTTCATGTTTTGTAACATTTTGAAAATGGGCTACAGTATAAAGTCTGTACAAAAATCTTTAAACTACTCTGTTTTGATTTTGTGCTAACGTTTTTACCCAACTATCTTAACTAACTCTGAAAGCTCCTGACATAAAGAGGTGCAAAAGGATAAATAACACAGAACAAAACAAACAAATTTCATAAATGGAAGGTTTATAAGTGATTAATAGATAAGTTAAGTGATAAGATAAATATTCAAACTCTGCCTTCAGGACTGGAAATGACTGCTGGTTCACTTACATTAGGTGCTCTTTCTAATATTTGTTTTATGGTATTACAATTGTCCTGACATTACAATAGTTGTAACAGAAAGTTTTTAGTGTTTTTTTCATTGTTAGCTAATGGCTAAATATCTATCCATTAGCAAAAAGGATTGCTTTGAGTGCTCAAGTTGATCAATGTGCTTGTACAAACAGAGGACTCTGACCTCCTCATTTAACCATCTGTGCATTGAAACATATATAAACACACACTCTACTGAACATGCTCTAGGGGGCAGTGAACACGCCCAGACAGGTAGGCAGCCCTATTCATGGCACCAGGGGAGCACATGGTATCAGCTGCCTGCTCAAGGGCACTTCAGCATATTGTTTAGGGGGACCAGTTCTTCGGTCCCAAGCATGGTTCTCTAACCTTAGGCCACAGCTGCCCCCTTTAGACATTGGCTGCCCCCAAAAAGAGAGTGCCATTAATGCTCCAGGATAGGTTTTCTGTCAGAAAATATATAGTTTGGAATAGTAATGTTATTAAAAAGCTTTACCTCTCCTAATGTTCCAAATGAGCCTGAAAAGTGTGGCAATTCCTGACTGTAACTTCAAAATTCAGTCATTAAACTACTTGAAGCTTTCATAATAGCAACAGTGTTGCCCCAATAAAAATGGCTCCGCTTCTCAGGAGTGCTAAATTGTATTCCTGAAGAGAGAAATTAATTAACTGTAATGAATTGACAATAGCTTAGTCATTTAATGGGGTGTTGTGAAACCAAAGCAAACACACACCCACAGCTCTTGGCATTAAGTCCCGTTAGCTCACCCACCCGCTGTCCCTGCTTCATGCCAGGTGAGTCATAGTACTCAAGTACTCATTCATAGCAGTGCTGTCAACCATCATCCAGATTAGCACTCACCTAAGAGTGACTGATCGACTGATAGATATTCAGTACATTATCTGTGATTAAAGCTACAGTCTGGAATTTTTCAAGAACTATCCGTCACCAAAAAATCATATTCACACAATTGTAGGTGAACTACTACACTACTCCAGGTGTAGATCAATCAACACATTTTTGTAATTAAATGTTGCTTATTTAGTGTACAACTGGGGTGGCTTGGTGGCATATCTGCCTCTCAGCACTGAGGTCTTGGCTTTGAGTCCCAATCAGGGTGAAGTTTCCATGTTCTGCCCGTGTCTGCAGGATGGAGGTCAAGTGAACGGAGTACACTCTTTAAAAAAGATGGTTCTGCAATGGTTATTTTGGTAAAGAAAATGATTCTATATAGAACCATGAACATTCAAAGAACCCTTCATCTGGTTAAAGGGTCCTTTCCATGGTGAAAGTGTTCTTCAGATTGATGAGGAAAGTGTTGTAGATGCTTCTATACAGAACCTTTATGAAAATGGTTGTATATAGCCCCCGTAAGGGTTCTGCTGTAGTTACAATGTCTTTTTGGTGCTATATAGAAACATTTTCAAAAGGCATCTATTTAGAACCAGCACTTTCCTCATCAATCTGACGGAGCCATACATCATGCAAAGAACCCTTTGGATTCTTAGATTTTTCTAAGTGGAAGATGATAGATAGATGAATGGTTTAGTTATGAGGCATTGCTAACAAACTCAATAACAAAATATTAATTTGTTCCTAATAATTCCTTTTCTAAAATGCATCACTGAAACATCTCCAAACTCAAGCATATACATTACACAAAGAGTGTCTATTTCAAGTGAATATGTCTTTTAATGTTGATGATTATGACCTACAGCTAATGAAAACCCAAAAGTCAGGATCTCAGAAAACGCTGTTTGGCATCTGCTCACACTGCCAAAAGCACCAACACCTGGTTTAATAACCACAGCATCACTGTGCTGGGTAGTAAACTCACCTGACCTAAACCCCACAGAGAGTCTATGAGCTTTTGTCAAGAGGAAGATGAGTGACACCAGATTCTATATGAAACCATTTTCTTTACTAAAGGACCCTTGAAGAACCATATTTTTAAGAGTGTACTCTAAATTGTCCAGGTGTGAATGTATCCTGGATTGGTGCCCTGTCATGGGTTTAGCTGAGGTAGTGTAATGCCTTGCCCTGCGAAGGGGGAGGGGACTCGCAGGGACCCTGACCAAGATGAAGTGGAAGATGATAGATAGATGAATGGTTTAGTTATGAGGCATTGCTAACAAACAATAACAAAATATTAATTTGTTCCTAATAATTCCTTTTCTAAAATGCATCACTGAAACATCTCCAAACTCAAGCAAACTGCATCCCAGTCTTCATTAAGGTCTAGTTGGTGTGGTTTACGACACCACAGAAGTAAATATTAACACAACTTATAGTGGAATGCTGCATGCGCATTCTTAGACAACTACCTCAGGACAGGAAGTCCTGATCTGGAATGTTAGTCACATAGACAGTTGTAAATATAGATAACTCTGTCTGAAATAGCTGTTTCAATGTATTAGTCATTTGTATAGATGACAGAAAGTTAACCTAAATCATACTGTGTATACTTACTTACTAATGATCTTTGATTGAACCATTCTTTTTGAATGAAAGCATGGAAAAAGTGCCTTACACATTTTACAGAAAGATAAACAGTAAGCCAAATCAATCAACACCCAATCTGGATGGTTTTCAACAATAAACATAAAAATCCTAGAAGGTATTTTGCCAGCTACTGTGAAAGTAGCTCATGCTACTAATTAGCTTATTAGGTACACCAGCACTGGATGGTAATTTTAGCCTTGAAATAATTTTCCATTATTTGTGCTTAACAGCAATCAGTAAATACCATTTCACACACACACACACACACACACACACACACACACACACACACACCAGTTCTCACCAATCTATGGTCTATACTCACTGGTTCTGCCCAGGAAACAGCAGTTTTAATATTTTGCCAATGTGATTGCATACAACGGAATTTGACCTTCGCATTTATCCCATCCTTGCAGTGAAACACACACACTAGGCTGTGAGAACATGTGCCCGAAACGATGGACAGCCCTATCCACAAACAAAGGGAGTAGTTGGAGGTTAGGTGGCTTGCCCAAAGGCACTTCAGTCATGACCTGCACAGGGGATCGAACCAGCAACCTTTCAGTCACAAGACCAGATCCCTAACCACCACGTCATGGCCCCAGAGTCATTAGCAGGAAGATCACTCTCAGAAAGCTTGCTAGCTACATTACATTTTGGCAAAGCACAGCTCACTCAGAGAAAAGAGTGTATTACTTCAGCGACAAAGTGTCCTTGGGTGCAAATATTTCACTTTCTGTGGCTACATGAACCCAAAATGTCCAACATCCTATTTTCAGCACCTGAAAATAAGATACAGAGGTTCATCCAAATGGTCTATTTAATGGGGAAGGGCTAATTTCATGATTCATGACACAATTTCCACAGCCATGAATATAGGGATGTAGATATAGGTGTGTGTTGTTGGTTCACAGATACTGTAGCCCATCTACTGCTGTAGTTTATTTACACCCTTCTACCCTGTTCATCAGTGGAAAGAGACCACCAAAGGATCACAGATGACCAGAAATCATTTGGGTGGTGGCCACTACAGCAGTAACACTGACATGGTAGTATGTGTTTACAGAGATTAAACACTGATAAAGTTATCATTTGTAGCTTGTGAAATATGAGCTTCACCTCCATAGGTATACCATCACCGTAGGAGACCCTAATAAAGAAAACAGCTATGAGAAGAATGGAATGACTGATGAATATGGACACTATGTGTTTTTTCATGATTATATAATGATTGTCTTATTCAAACCAACACAAGAAGCAGTGAAGTTTAGCTTATAGTAAGTGGCAGCGCTCTGCTCATATTTGGTCATCTTCAGTGTCCTTTAAAGTAAAGCTTTGCTGGGGCATTGATCAAATTAGGTAAGCATTAAGTCTGAGAGCACCTTACATGGACACAGAGCTATGAAAGCGTATATGATCAGACAGCAAGCGTTTCTTAACAGGCTTGCTAACTGATCCTCTGGGTACAAAGCAGCCCTGTTCTTTTCATGTCACAATCGGCGAGTGAAGGGCGTGCTGCTGAGCGGCATAAAGTGGCCAGACCATTGAAGGGACTAAAGAGGCTTGTAGTGTACAAAGCATGGGCTGTGATAATGGTGCCAGTAAAACACAACCAAAATAGGAATACGGAGGGAGCTTGTCTTTTCCTGTCTGCCTCCATCTTCTCTTTCTGCAAAGACAAATATATTTGACATAATGCATCTTGGGAACATACTAACATATAAAGTTTCCTGACAAGCTGTTTTTTCAGCTTTAATAGTCGGAAAACACTAAAATAGTGTAACTATTTCAAGGCTATCTGGCATCATAGCACACAAGTGTTTTTAAACAGCTTATGAAGATGACACAAGATGTTTTAATGAGTAAATTGCATTGCATTGGACCCTCATACTACAGTATTCTATCTATAATGCTGTTACTATAAAATGCTTTTTGTCAGTTCTGATGCTTGGAGTCTAGGCTACGTTCAAATTACAAGCCTCAATACTAAATTAAAATTTTTTGCTCAGATCAGAATTGACTTTCTTAACAGTTCACATTCATAAGCATACAGGTGCATCTAAAAAATTTGAATTTCATTGAAAAATAAATTTATTTCAGTAATTCAGTTCAAAAAGTGAAACATATTATATACATTACACAAAGAGTGTCTATTTCAAGTGATTATGTCTTTTAATGTTGATGATTATGACCTACAGCTAATGAAAACCCAAAAGTCAGGATCTCAGAAAACGCTGTTTGGCATCTGCTCACACTGCCAAAAGCACCAACACCTGGTTTAATAACCACAGCATCACTGTGCTGGGTAGTAAACTCACCTGACCTAAACCCCACAGAGAGTCTATGAGCTTTTGTCAAGAGGAAGATGAGTGACACCAGACCCAACAATGCAGATGAGCTGAAGGCTGCTATCAAAGCAACCTGGGCTTCTGTACCACCTCAACAGTGCCACAGGCTGATCACGTCCATGCCACACTGTATTGATGCAGTAATTAATGCAAAAGGAGCCCCAACCAAGTACTGAGTGTATATACTGTACATAATTTTCAGTAGAACAACATTTATGTATTAAACATCATTTTCTGAATTGGTCTCATATAATATTCTAATGATATTCTGACTTTTGGGTTTTCACTGGCTGTAGATCACAATCAAATATATATAAACATTAATAACAAAATAAACATACAATGATACCTTTATGCATGTTGCCTCTGTTACCAAGAATAAGAACAATATTTGTACAGGGTTGCGTGGTTTGCAAACATGCAGTTGCAGATAAACCTTTACACGTGCAGGATGCAGGTTTTTTGCACTAAATAGAAAAAAAAAGAATGAGAAAGTAAGATTAGAAGAGTTACTTTTTAAAGCTTTTTCAAATGTCTGTGATTAGACACTTTAGATGTTGGGATAGTTCCAGTTTGAGTTTCTGTAAGTCAATGTTTAGGAGGATTTTGCGGCTCTGGCAACCTTGTATTTGTGATACTTATTGTATTAAAATTGGTAAAACAGACATGTTAGTAGCTGATGTGTGCTGCTGTTTAGCTCAGGAGGTAAACGGCTGAAAGAGGTGGAGGTAAATAAAAGCACTGTTTTTGCTGTTTTAGCAGCTCTGTGTGTAAACAGGAGAGAAGCCAGCGATGCCTCAGCACTACACGCATGCACACAAACAAGAAACCTGATCTGACCATTCAAATTCAAGTCACATGCACACAGATTGGATATGTATCTGATCTAGGGCTACATATGAAAGTGAATCAAATCTGGTTTGAAAAGACAACCTGAGTCACATTAAGGCAAAAAATCAGATTTGATTCACTTCAGCCTGGAAATGTGAACACAGCAACTAATCAAATGACTGCAATTCACTTTGATATGTATTTATTAAATTGTGTACATGTTTAGTTACTTTGGTCAATAATTGTGCTGATATGTACTTCATGTGGAAATGATACACATATGTGAATGAAGTACATCACTGTTTACTTATAAACCACTGACTGTAACTGCTGTGCTCTTTATTGCATAGATGCTGTTGACCCTCGGTGATCAATAAAGTATTTATCTATCTACCACATGAAGAGCCATGCCATGGACCAGTATATTCATCTGAAAGGCACACAGGGAGAGGGCTAGCATGGTGTCTCCTCTCTGGATTTCTGTCCAGATGCCCTATCCAATGTGGCTTCTCATTTTCTCCTATTCTATCAGGATTACACCCTGTAAATCTGAACTAGGTATGTATGGTTTAAATCACAACAGGTGAGGGATAAAGGTCTTTTATATGAAATTGAATGATGAGTCAGAGCCAGAGGAATGGATCAACTCCATTCATTTATATAACAAGACATTTTTAAGCCTGTTACCTCACTTATACCCTGTTTACTACACCTTTAGGCCTTTTTGTGTTTTTATATATGCAAGAAAAACATGAGGTCTCTCATGTGAATCATTTATCACAAAATTGTCATTTTTGTCAAATGTTTTGTTATTGACTGTTGTAGTTACACTATCACAGGTTGTTTATCAATGGATATTTATTAAGGTTATTATGGTTACTGTCGAAAGTTTCTAGAGCATTGATATAAATTGGTGAACTTAAAAAAATGGATTATAAAGAATGAATACACACCTGCAAGCCAATCAGAAAAGAGTATTTCTCTTCTCTGGGGTAAGCCAAAAGAGCAATGTTGCTGTCCTATTGTTTATAAAGGTTATGTCCATTGTCAAATGATGGAATTCTATATCATATATGAACATTTAATATTGAAGGGACCAGTAGAAATGCTCCAATAATTAATCTATTATTCACTTAAACCTGATCAGAGTTGTGTTGAGTTCCCTATCCCTTACTGGGTAGAGCACAGAGTATTACACTATCTCAGTCACACCCAGGACAGGGCTCCAATCCATCAGTAGACACACACACCAGGACAGTTTTAGAGTTCCCAATTCACTTGATGTCCATGTTTATGGATTGTGGGAAGAAACACACAAAGACACATAGAACATGGAAACTCCACCCAGATGGGGACTTGAACCCAAGACCTCCAACATACATTTTTTACATAGGACAGCAATGATATGTGAAGTATCCATGTGGTAAGCAGGTCTCTACTAAATGCTGAATGAGGTCCAGTTTCAGGCCACATTAATACCTCTATATTTTAATAGGGTCCACATTGAAAAGATCTGGCTTTTTCAATGTAAAAGTTTATTCCAATTTGAAACATTAAAAAGAGAAATGATGACAACTAAAATGAAAAAGATACAAAATGTATGACACTGACCATTTTAATGCTTTTGTAGAATTTTTTGTTTTTTAGCCTGATTTCTTTCATTAAAGCAAATTCTCAGACAACTCTACTGTCATTGTCATACATCTTAATCTTAATTAAAATAAATAAATAATTATATAAATAAATGGGGGGGGGGCAGTCATGGCCTCGTGGTAAGGATCTAGTCTTGTGACCGGAAGGTTGCCGGTTTGATCCCCAGACAGGATATGACTGAAGTCCCCTTGAGGTGAAGTGCCCTTGCCCTAACTGCTCCCCATGCGGCAGTGGATAAAGGCACAAATTCTCACAGAAGAGTGTGTTCTCTAGAGTGTGTGTTTGTGTGTGTGTTTCACTGCACAAATGGGTTAAATGCGGAGGTCAAATTCTGTTGTGTGCAAATCACATTGGCAAAAAGTTTAATCTTAATTGTCATCATTATAGCAGAAATGATGAACAAAACTATTTTTTTTTCTAAATCAAACATGTTATATTTCTTTGTTGATAGTATCATTTCAGATGACAGTTTTTGTATTAAATACAAAATATATAGATAAGTAGGTATATATAAATAATAGGAAATATTTATATAAATACATAAAATAATATATAAATAAATAGGAAAAAAATGCAAAAATGTAGAATTTTCACTAGTACTGTCAGAGTTTTGGACACTATTGTATGTCATTTGCTTGTGAAGCCACTGTGGCAATAAATCTAGAAGCAAAACATAACCTGGATTGTCCTGAATGCTGAACATGATTATACATCACTTGTATGTGTGGACAGTTTTACATCATTTGTAATGATAAAGACCCAGATAACTGAATGTGTCTTATGCTAATTCCTCATTCGCTTGCATAATTTGACAGGGGCATCGCCAAAACATTGTGGCACTCCACCTGTAACCAAGCAACAGTGGACTTCAAACTAACCATTTCCTCAAAGTGTGATGTCTGTTCATCATGAGCTTTCATTTAGAAGAAAAATAAAAGAGGAACATTTCTAGGATTTTTAATGCATGTTTAACATAAAGTATTTTAATCAATTAATCGATCAATCAATCAATCAAAATGTATTTATATAGCGCTTTTCACAACGGATGTTGTCACAAAGCAGCTTTACATAATTAGTATCAGACCATTTGAATCTAAGCCCGAATTTTAAATGCACATCATATATGGCAGATCTTTAATAATATTATTTTTGTTTTATTGTTATTTTATTATTATTTTTTTTATTTAAGACTATTTCTTAATAGTATGGCTGTGTGTGGTTGGGTTGTATTTTATATTTCCATGTTTTATCACAGAATATAATAATGTTGATAAGTTTAACCTGAAATAAAAAATAAAGCTAATAAGGTTAATTTACATACATTTTCTCCCTAATGTGTTAATAGCCTATTGATGTGTTCATTTGTTGACTCTCCCTATCACAAATCAAAATCAAAAATCAAATCAAATCAAATTAATGTATCTGAGTCTATGAGGGTGCAGACTAACACAGGCCTCCTCTGATGCATGTGAAGTCAAGCTCCGACTTTTTTCTAACTGCTGCTGATACATCACCACCAGGGAACCAATATGCTCAGAGGAAAGCGCAGGATCCCCAGTTCTGATGGATTGCCAGGCAGAGGCCATTCTGCACTGTGTAGTACAAGGTTTCCCTACTCCTGTAGTGCAGTGGTTCAAAGAAATAGTGCACCAAATATTGCTGGGGAGAGAGTGCCATCTTACTCTTGAAACGATTTTAACAGATTTGATGATGCAGTTCTTTACACTGTTGACATAGTAATCTATAAAACTGGACAAAAAACATTTTTTCAACATTTCTGCTGCTATAAAACTTTTATTAACTGCATTTTATATTAACTGCATTTTTTTGAATGCCATACATTTTCCAGAAATAGGGTCGATAGATATACTAATGCTTCTCCAAAAACCAGAATATTGTGGAAAAAGTACATTTTTGTGTCATTTTAACTCAATAGTTAAACTCATATGTTAATTTCATTAAGCCATACAGTGACAAAAGTCACATAAAGTAAAAAATGTCTTTTTTATGTTGATACTGTTTAATAGTAATTTCGTCAAAATAAATTATTAATCATTTGAGATTTTGGATTTTTTTATATTATATTTTTAATATAAAATATGACAATTTACCTTTTTGATATAAATTGAATTCACAATTTTTGAGATACACTAGCATGTCTTTCAGTGTCAAAAACCAAATACAGTGGAACCTAAATTACTTTTTTCTGAAAAATTTTGACCCAGTTATCGTTCATCTGCCCGTTTTTTGTCGGTGTGCCACGATGAGGTGGGTGCCTCACTCATCCATGTGTTCATCATTCATTTAGGCTTTGTTTCTCTTGTTTCTAGTTTATACTGCTCAAAACAAACTAAAATAAAATATTAAATATTGCTTCAGTTATTGTTTAGATGGATTACCATCAGGTACAAAACCAAGGTTCCACTGTAAGTCTGTGAGATGACCATGTACACATCATTAAAAGAAAGTGTTTTACCCAGTGCTAACTAACAGTGTACAAGTCCACATTACTAGTTAGCTCTAGTGTAAAACTAACCAAACATGTACTGAATATATTTGTGTGGTTTCCAACATTCCTACCATGATGTTTTCCTTTTCTTTTAGTGTTTTCAGCCCTACCTGAGGATGCTGTTGGTATTGTGAACAGTCCATTGGTGTTGCACTGTGCAGTCTATGACTCCAGTTCTCAGAGAGTGCTACCAGTGAAGTGGGAGAAGGATGATGGTGGTCTAGGTGTTGGAGTTCATCAGATGGCCAATGGCTCCCTTTTCTTTGCCAAGTTGCAAGAGGAAGACCTGGGTGGATACATCTGCAGCGCTAAGAAAGGAAGCAAGCAGATCAAAAGCAACATCCGAGTCAGCAAAGCATGTATGTCATTGTCATTTAGACACTGTTCTTTGGTTGGCAATCAGTAGACAGCTATTGTTGAGCTAGAGTACACAAAAAGCTAATGCGTCCCTCATCAGACTTTACATTTCTGTTAAATGTCAGTGTAGCCATTGATATACATACAGTGGTAACCCTACTTACAAGCATTCCTACTAATGAGTATTCCAGGTAACGAGTCGAGATCTTGGAATATTTTTGTTCCAGGTAACGAATAAAATTCCAAGTAACGAGTAGCGTAAATTTGTTCAAGTATGCCAACCGCTACGGGCGCGGCGGTTGTAGCATCCGCAGATGCTAACGTAGAAGAAGAGGTCAGTCAATACCTTTGACCGCTGTCCAGTGAAACTGAAAGTGCTAGTGAAAGCTACGCAAAGAAAGCAAAAGGTAGTGAACAAGAAAGTTTTACTTTTACTTTTCATATGATAAGTGTAACCATGCCATACACGTACGCCCGTCCTCCTGTCCTCTTTAGCCGCCAGCCTACACGAGCACTGTCAGTCTCCCTCTCATTACTTGCCATCCTACACGAGCGTCGTCGTCACGTTTATGTTTTAAAAAACCCATATAAAAACATTATTTAGCATATTAAAGTATACTGCATATTGGCCGGCTGACACGGATTAATCAGTTTTACATGTATTCTTATGGGGAAAATGGATCCAGCTAACCAGCAAACCAGCTAACGAGCTCGGTTCCTGCACGGACTAAACTCATAAGTAGGGTTACCACTGTAATTGATATCTTTTGGGCCCGCCCAAAAGAATAAGTCAAGAAATGGCACGTGGCACATGGTCAGTGTCACACATACTACAGTTACTGTAGAATTGTAAGCAGGCAAGTATCCAAAAACTGTGACTAGATGACTGATGCACAGAGAGAGAGAGTGTAACATTCACATAGAATGACCGACAATGGACAAGAGACATGGTGCTTATGAAGCACACACAATCAAGACATGGAATAGAGAAGGGCTGTGATTAACAAGGCACAGGTGAGATGTGACATGACGAGACTGGGGGTAGGGTGAGACATGAATGTAAACAAACACCCGACCTGATGCACAGACAAGCAGAGGGGCATTGGCCGAGACGAAGCATTGGCAGGAAGCTGATTATTAAAAGTAATAATATTAATAATTCAGCTCTCCAAATGAAATGTTATAAACATTCAGCTTATTTTCAGATTTAAATCAAAAGATCAGAGAGTCTCACACTCATTTACACTTCTTTCTCCTGAAACTACTCATAACTATGTTTCATAGCTATCATACACTCAATGGGCATAAATCTGCAAATTTATAGACTCATTAGCCAAACAAAAACGTAATAATTTCAAATATAACAATTCTGATTAAGCATAATGAAATTTTCACACCCACTCATACATCATACACCCCATTTCCTTCCTCCATCTCCTAGAGGGCCTGACTGTACAGCTCATAGCCGAAGATGCCCTGTACTCCTCCACAAAGTATTTCAGAGTTCCCCATCCTTACAATCATCAATCCCCTTTCATACAACATACTAAAGGCAGTCTAAGCTAGAACATCATACCCTACCAACAACTAGCAGATTACATCATCTACACTACCTGTAGCTTTTACTACTCAGCCACTACTCAGGGCTTTTTGCACAATTCAGAAACTGAAACCCATGCTGTGCGAGTTTCATCTTTCTCTTTACAGATTTGGAGAATGTGTTCTTCAGTCCTCAGTCCCAGAGCGTTAATGAGGGTCAAGACGTGTCTTTCCAGTGTGTGTCTGGAGACAGCTCACCAGCTGCACACATCTCATGGCTGAAGAATGGGAGAGCTCTGACGAAAGGAGCTCAGATTCAGGTCTTTAGACAGTGTTTACTGTCTCAGTGAAGGTCACATTTAATAGGGAAGTCAAACTTCATAGTGATTCCGTTTAGTTGGGATTCATTAGGAAAGAGTTCATTGCATCATTTATCAGTGTGACTAATTTGATTAATTGTATACATACTTCTTTTAATAATCTGAATGTACAAATGTATATTCAGGAGGTATTAGAAGAAATAGCAAGTCAAGGTTTTAGTACAAACTACATTTGTACCAGTTAAAAAAGTCAGATGTGCTATACAAAATGAATTTAAATTGAAATGGAAACATTTCTTAATTTTCCAATACCAATGCGGTTGCACTGCCAACACTAGAGCATTGCATCACAGATTCATTTGTACACTCATTTGGATACTGGGTGGAGTTTCCATGTTCTCCATGTTCCAGGGTCTCCAGTTTCCTCCCACAGTTCAAAAACATGGAGGTCAGGTCTAAACTGCCCTGGTGTTAGTGTGTGTATGTCTGTGTGTATGGTCAGTGATGGATTGGTGCTCTGTCCTGGCTACAGCGAGAATAGTTGGATGCCCTGCCCAGTGCCAAATGAAAGGGAAGAGGGGCTCACTATGGTCCTGAACTGGATTATGCAGTTAAGAAGATGGATGGATGGATAATATTTGGATAACAGTAGCTCTTGATTCTGCAGATTGCTTACAATTTCAGATGTTCTGCAATTCATTTCTGATACACTAGATGTCGCTGTGTTCTTCCTTTATTGTTGAGTTCATGAAAGGTTGTACTACCATATATTATGGCAAGCCGTTTAGGACGTTACATGTATATAGAATGAAATGAAACTTGAGAATATGGAATGAAGCTCTGAATAAATTGAATGGAAAGAAACTTGAGAATATGGAATGAAATCTGAAAATCACTTGCGCCTTCTTGTGTTTTGGATGTGTGATACTGGAAAAATGATAAAGATGATAAAATATGTTAAATGTAACAGTAAAATAGGTTTGAGTCCAATCAACTGCATGTAACGTAGCTATCATTTAAAGCAAAGCACTGTTAACAGTAATGCATTCTTGTAATGTGTCTAATCCACAACTATTGCCTAGCCTGTTACAAACATAGCACTAGCCTGTCTAGCCTATATTAGAAATGCAGGCTTTAAACCAGATAATGTGGACTTGTTTAGTTTGTTCTACCATCCATAGGAGGGGAAGAAGGTACCCACTGCACCAAAATATGTTTGTAATATTAGCTTGGATAGCTAGAGGTATGTTTGTAGAGATAGTACAGGCTAGGCTAGCTAGAGCTATGTTTGGAACATAGGCTAGGCTAGGTTATAACTGTAGATTAGGATTTAGAAACATTATAAGAATGCATTACTCTTAGCAGCGTTTTTTTATTGTTTTTAGACATATTAGTTAAACTACAGCAGAAGATTGAACTGAAATTGTTCAATGTCTATATTTCAAATGATTTAAATTTACATTTAACACATTTAACTTTTCTCTTTTCAAGCTTTTCACACATCCAAAACACAAGATGGCACATGTGCCTTCATGACATTAAACTTCATTCAATATTCTTAAGTTTCATTCCCTACATTTAGATTTTAACTCAGTAAATCCAGAGTTTCATTCCATATTCTTAAGTTTCATTTCATTCCATATATAT
>BRDA01021655.1:725-11034 GCA_036984385.1 Crenuchus spilurus
CACATTTTTTATTGGCTAAACTTAGCCTTCTGGCTAAAACTGAATTTGATACACTAACGTAGCCATGGACTTCTCATCGCCACTTTCCTCATGTCGTCTCACCAAATGTTCTCCGTTCTTCATTTAAAGACCAAACTTCTTCTAAACTTTAGATTTTAAGCTCGGCGGAGCGTTTTACAGTATATATGTGCGTTGGACATGTTTGTCTTTCAAACGTGATGAGTATTGCGACAGTTCATGAGAGAGAGATAGAGAGCAAGAGGGGAGGGGGGTGGGGGAGGGAGGGAGAAAGAAAGAGAGAGCGCAGCAGCAGCATATCAGTAAAACCAAACTGACTGACAGCTATGTAATCAAGTCATCGGCCAGTTCATTTTACAAATAGACCAATTCAGGGGTTCAGGTACCGATGCAATCACATAGTTTAAGTCAAAATCGGTCTTCCGATTCAAATCGGTTATTTTTTACACCCCTAGTTGCCACACAAAATATTGACAATTCAGGAACTTTAACTAAGGGGTGTACTCACTTTTGTTGCCAGTGGTTTAGACATTAATGGCTGTATATTGAGTTATTTTGAGGGAAGAATAAATTTACACTGTTATATAAGCTGCACACAGACAAACTGTGTCAAATTGTCATTTTGTCAGTGTTGTCCATTGAAGAGATATACTTAAATATCTGTAGAAATGTGAAAGGTGTACTCACTTTTGTGATACACTGTAATAATTTACCTAAGGCTGTCAGAAGCATTGCACCACTGAAGAGTCATTTGAATAAAAAAGTAAAACAAACTAAATACCTTCTAGAGTACCTTCACACAAAATTACTTTTCCACAGGATGTGATGGAATCTTGCACATGGCTATTATAGCCTAGAGTTATTTCTCTATTACAGAATGTAAAAACAGGAATCTTTACTGACACAGGAGCACACTATCTGTAAATAAAGCTGAAGATATTAAGAGGATGGCTTCTACAATAGGATAAAAGTACTAAACATAGCTCAAATTCCACAGTGGACTACCTGAAAAGGTGAAAGCTGAAAATTTTGCCATGGTCCTCACAGTCCCCCAACCTAAATGTCATCAAAAAGCTATGCATAAACCCCAAATAAAGCAGAACATTCAACATGGTCCAGGAATATCACAGAGGAAGACTGGGAATGAAAGAATGAAAATCCCTCACACAAGAAGTAAAAGAAATAAGCATTTACAATCTTATACGTGCCATGGAGGGTGTTGCTAAGCTGTCCATGCCAAGGTGAACAAAATTATGATTTTTATCCTTTTTTGTTATTTAATAAGTAAAATATAGAAATAAAAGTAATCTTGCTTTAAATATTTAATACATGTCATTTTTAATTTTATGGCTTTTGAAAATCATGTCATCTTTTGCTCACTTAGCTTTTCACAGTAACAGAAATTTTGACCGTGGTGCCCAAAAATGTTGCATGCATGTATGTATGTTTTGCCTGATGTTTGAGATATTGTTTTGTGATTTTGAGTCAAATGGCTTTAATTTCCTTGAAGGCATGGTGGTCCCTGGTTCCCATCACCACCACTGTACAGACATGACATCTGTGTCAGCAAGTTTCTCTACAATTCAAATCAAACCACTCAGAAGGACCTTAAATCTCAATGATGTAGAAATTATTCAATTATGTAGAATTTTTAGCTTTTTGCAGTCTAATTTTTTCAAAGAAACATACAGCGACTGAGTATTTTGTGCCTTTTCTCTTGTGTGTACCAATAAGGTGTCCTCTCAATGTCATAAATGTAATGACTTCTTATCATAATGGAGGCATTTTGTCCTACCAATAAGACATGTCACATATATGACACTATTTTCTGTCTTTTGGGAGAAGAGATAAGGGTAAACATTGGAAAGATTAGGAATATCTAATGTGTTGAAGCAACTCTTCTGCCTATAGGAGCCGCACAGTCAGCCCAACCAGAGCATCGGCAGCAGTTGCCGTAGCTACCAAAAGAATGCTGATTCAGACTGGTGCAGACGAAACCCTTTCCTTTGCTCTCTTCTCTGGCCTCAGAAAAAAAGAATGATCCTGAGAAGCATCTCTTAGTATCAAGACACACACTTTGTGTCAGACACTGTATTCAAAAGCCTACAGTGCAGGATACAGCCATTCACCTCCCTCCATACACACAAACACACACACACACACACACACACACACACACACACACTAACGTCACTGTTGTTGAGCAGGTTTCACCCAGGACCATGCCCTCACACTAGCACACCAACAATACAGCCACTATTATCTCACCCCTTGCATGTGCGTCTATGCAAATATATTCAAAGTACAAAGTGATCACTAGTCAGTAATACTGGTTCCAGGTGAGGGAAGAAATATTAAGAGAAATATTGGGTGCCTATCACCTTAATTTCTCTCCACTTTCACTATATATTTGTTTGTCAATCTATGTAGCCATCAAATATTTTGAGAATAGATGTGATAGTTTACTGAAAAGGAAAAGGGAAAAGCTGACATATATTTGAATGGCTACAGCATGGAGGGAGGAGGGTTATGGCAGACTATATGTGAGAAACAACAGATAACAACAAGGATAAAGTCATAAATAAATCTCCTCTGAGAAGTAGCCAGCGTACAGACAGTGCCAGATTGGGTTGGGCCTTTTAAACAAATTGGGTGCTCAGACAGGCATACTGTCTGTGTGCTAGAACATGTTTTATCATCTGGCCATATAACAGCCCAGACAAAGAGAAGTAAGGACTGGCCCACATGGACGAGATGTCACTGGTCCAAACGAGCTCAGATAATTGGTCCATAAAGCGATTATAATGAAAATGAGAAGGGACATGAAATTCTTTGTGCCAGTGTGCTGAAACAGATCGACTCAGGGGTGTAAGAATAGCCTCAGACTGAACCTCACGTGGATGAGCATGCTCATGTTCTTTTTATGGCACAAAGTATGAATTATATGTGATGTGCAGTGACCTTTAGCTCCGCCTTTGACACCCAGACTGATTCTCTACAGGTATACAGCGAGAAGGCGTCTGTGGGTAATTGATAATGATCTTGATGCATCAAAGAGAAAAGTGGACAAAGAAAACCTAAACACAACCACAGGTTAATCTTCTCATGTGTTCTAAATGTAAATAAGAGCAGCCTATTTATTTTCATTACATGTTTACAATGAATGTAGACATTTGCAAAACAAACTGGCATCTAAACTTACAAAAATAAGATTATGTAACAAAAAAGGTACTGAGGGAAACAGAACACCCTATGCCCTAAACACTGGTATTTCACCATTTGGCTCAAATAACCTCAAATGTTTCTAATAACCATCCACTAGTCTCTGCCCCAAACCTTTTCCACCTCCATACTTCACAGCTGATATGAAGTTAATTATTGTGTTTGTTTTGTGTCAAACATATCTTCTGTGCCCTAATAACTAAATGGTCAACACACATTGCTCCAGAAGTCCTAGTCTTTGTCTAGGCATTCTCTGGCAAACTTTAGTCTTACCCTGACATTTGTGACAGCAAGGGTTTCCTCCTTTCACACCTACCATGAAAAACAAACTTCTTTCTGATGGAAGATGCATATACACTGACATAATATGTGGTGACAGCTCCCTGTGAGGATGACATCTTTATGCATCTTCTGGTCTGCTCTTGGGTTGAACTTGCAAGAATGGTCTAAAGTGGCCATGTTTGCAGTTGTTTATAATGTTTTTCACATTATCATTTTCTCATTCCAGGTCTGATTTATGATGTTTTTTTTTAATAATTCCTTCCTCGATTCATAAGTATTTACAACATTCAACTGTCAAGAGCAAACAATGTCTGTGGTTTAAATACGAGAGGTTCCTACAAAATCCTGATTTTTGGGGGCATTTTATGAATTAATAAATAAATGTTTTTTCTCACAAGAAAATTGCATTTATATGAATTACATTTACTGATCACTTCTCTAAAGACATTTCTTCTGTTTTATTTGTTTAGTTATATGTTTAAGTATTTTTAAAACACAAATGTTTTTATAGGCTGTCCTCTTTTTCACATGACTATGTGCAAGGCGGAAGTCATTAGGGGTCTTTATTTCTGTGTGTGGTACAATTGTTGTTTATTTCTGCCACTATTGTTTATCATCAACTATAATATTAACACCGACTGTTCATGCCTAAGACACACTTTGGCAGTTGTTCCAACATGAACATTGTCAACATAGGTAAGGTTATTGCTCATATATGGCTTAACAGTTAGATGTTTTGCATATGGACATAAACATGGATTAGTTTACATAATCAGTAATAGCATACTGTGCCACAGCCTCAATAAAGTCAATAAGTGGAAAAAACATGGGAGTATGGATGGAGGTACATTAAGAGCACTTCAGAAACTCTTGAGTGCTGTAAGGGGGCAACATTTGCCACACACAGACCAGTCAGAGGAGTCAGGGAACAGGAGTGACTGAATGGGTCTATTGAGAGTGTATCCTTGAAGCACACATTCATTCCAACCTCCGTTTGCCTTACATCACAGCCTGTGTCAACAATCATCGGAGACAAAGAACCGGAAATCACATAGAGAGTCAAACAGTGAGCAGTAATGGGTGACTGGTGGTTGTATTCTAAAATATATTTCTAGTATTTGTTTGTAGGGATAAATTGCCCTATAGTTTTGTGCTATGGTTTTGATTAGGCTATTTAATGCATATTTACCTCACTAGCTCTTTTACTTTTATTACACCTTACAATACATACACACAGCAAAGTACAAGCAGTGTACAACTTGGTCCTTAAGGTTTAATCATGTGCCTTAAAGATTCACTACATTTACATTTCCCAGGTGAAAGCTACATATTTCTATCTTTTCTATCTGTAGACAGTACAATAAATGTCTGGATTTATGACAAAATGAGTGGAATCAATACAGCTTTAAAAATATCAACAGAATCTGGTATAATTATTTTCTCCAACTAAAGCTACTGTCGCCATACCATTCAGCTTTCTACCCCAGTGGCCGTGCTGTCCCTCAGTGATGATCCAGTACCTTTTTTTTCTGGAAGCATAACAATCATTATCCAGTAATTACAATCTAAACTGGCTGAGTTATTCTTTAGCTTAAGAAATGAGGACCCAGGAATGTACGTCTGGAACTGCAAATGGTTCCAATGAGTTTCAGAAGACAAAATCTTTTTTAAAAGTATGTACTGTATGTCAGTGTGTGTGAGCATCTGCATGAACATGTGATGTTAATTTGAAATTACAAAAAGAATAGAAACATGTAATATTTCATTATGCAGTACAAGCATGCATACAGCATAAAATGTTGATATTTTTCTTTTCCTAGGATACAGAACATTACTGCATACAGAAGAAGAAGAGAAATAACTCTCTTCCTGTGTTGGGTAACTGATGTCAGGTTTTAACAGGCACTCCTCAGTGGAATAAGTTGTTTCTGTCATGCTGGTATGTGAAGAACACATTTCTGACTTGAGAGGCAGTGTATTAGGGAATGATGAATGAGTGGATATTAGCATAACTTGAACACACTTGTACAGAGACTGCTGTCTGGCTGGAGAAAAAGATTTCAGCCTTTTTATCTTCTGCTTGGGTAAGAGATTTGAGCAACAAAAGGAAGGCACATTAGACCACAAAGGGATGCCTACATCATGCCTGTTCCAATTACACTCTTAAAAAATAAAGATGTTCTAAAGGTTACTTTACAGCCATTTCAGAATAGAAACATATTTGGTTCCTTGAATAACCTTTAAATGGCTGCTCAATGATTAGGCTACTAGCCAATAGTTATGGCTATAATTGGCTATATGGCTATAATTCTTGTGTTAATTTTTCTGTGTAAAAAAGTTGGAAAATCCAATTAACTTCAATGTACTGTGATGAATTGAGATTGTAGTTTATTTTGGATCATTTCTGCTGGTCTACTTCTTATTATTATATACAATGTCATGATTCATTCAATGTAAAGAGTAGCTGATATTTTGCAAATGTAATGCAAGTAAAAATGAAAAAGTGTAAAATGTTACAATATAACAGTGTGAATACAACCTCAAATTTAGATTAGATGAGATTAGATTAGATTCAACTTCACTGTCATTACACATGTTCAAATACAAGACAACAAATTGTAGTATTTAATATACAGGTGGAACAGAAAATAAACTATAAGCATGATATACAGATGGAATAATTTACTGGTTCAGTCACAATGGAAGGCTTGGGTTTATGTATATAAAATGTAAAAGCAGAAAATGCAGAATATGTAGAAACTATGACAATATAATATGCAATTGCATACAATGTATAAATGATACAGAAAATGTAGTGCAGTCACTAACCAGAGTCCAGATGTGTGTGTTAACAGTGGACAGAGTTCAGTAAGGAGACAGTTCTGGGGAAAAAGATGTTCCTCAATCTGCTTGTCCTTGTCCAGAGGCACCTGAAACACCTGCGAGAGGGCAAAGGGGGAAACAGAATATGAGCAGAGTGGGAAGAGTCTTTAAGAATGCTGCATGCTTGACGCAGTGTTTTCTCTGGATGTCCTCAACTGCAGGAAGTGTAGTTCCAGTGATCTTTTAGGCTGTTTTCACCACTTACTGTAGTGACTTGCGGACTTGCAGTGCAGTTTCCATACCAGACTGTGATACAGCTGTATAGGATAGTCTCAGACATCTTTACCATTTTCATTCATTTTTCAACAAGACTAGACTGGTCCCAGTGAATTAATTAATGAATGTTACACTTCTCTAGCACCTTTCTCAAACCCAAGGACACTTTACAGTTACACTCAGAACTCAATCACACACACTGGTGAGAAGCAGAAGCCAATCATGCACAGCATACTCTCAACCGGAAGCGACGGTCCACCTGGAGGACTGCATCGAGCACTAGGGGGATCACCCAGGACAGAGTGCCAAACATATCTTGGCATCCACACACACATTCATACACACATAGACATACACATTCATTCACACATACCAGGGCCATTTTAGAGTACCCAATTCACATGATCTCCATGTTTTTGGACTGTGGGAGGAAACTCATGCAGACACGGGGAGAACATTTACTGTTTTTATTACTGTGCCTTTAAGACCCATGTATGCAAATTATCTCTATTCCAATTGGATGCCCTATTGTTGTGCCATTTTCAAAATGTAGTTGGGATAAACTCCTATTTGCTGAACAAATGATTACTATAGGACTTTGATTTTTGCGGTCAACTCCTTCTGCTCCGAGTTGGGTTTTCCTGAGGTTGACACCAGACCTGCTGCTCACTTACATTGGACTAAAGCTCTAATGCTACTGCATTTTAAATTATGATACCTAATATGAATGCAATGATCACTATTATTAATATCATTTATGTTATATACTATAGCACAATGTCAGATTTAACTAAGGATGTAAATCTGTGTCAGTAGTTTGATCAGAGGAGGATGGATCCCCTTTGTGAGTCTGGTTCCTCCCAAGGTTTCTTCCTCCAGCCTTGAGGGAGTTTTTCCTTGCCACTGTTGCCTTCGGCTTGCTCACATCGGGCTTAGATTCAGTTTGTTTGATATTAAATATGTAAAGCTGCTTTGTGACAACGCCCATTGTAAAAAGCGCTATATAAATAAATTTTGATTTGATTTGATTTGATTTCCAAATGAAATGCAAAATTGATTGTCATCTGAGCTCTTTCGGCCACTTGTCAGGCATGACCGAAGGAGGACTGAAATTGGACACACTTGCAGAGTTGTGAATTAGAGAATTATTTATTAAACTTACAAAGTAAAGTAAAACAAAGACAACAAAGAGATCCAGAGATCATAAACAAACATGAAGCACAACACTGACATAATGATAGGCTGACAAATGGATAAAGACCCACACAAAACTAGGAAACACAGGAGTATTTGTAACAAGGGTGATTAGGACACATGACAGGATACACCTGAGGACAATGACAAGGGCGTGACAGGACTAAACAGAACAGGAAGAAAATACCACATATGGTCAAGCATAGAAATGCATGGCAGAACGAGGACTGGATCATGACACCACTAAGCAACAGTCTAGTTCTTTTTCTCCTGACCCCAAATAAGATGCTTCTGCTGTTGTTACATCTTGTTCAGGAACAGTGTGAAATTAGGAATCCAGTTGTGTGTGTGCAAGATATGTGCAATTGCACATTCAAGGTGTTTGAAGTGCAGTGGGAAGCTTCCACAGTCTGTGACGGTCCCTCTACCTACATCTACACACAGTGTCAGAACCACTACAAAAAGGTTTGTTGATTATGATGTTACTGGGTTTGACTGGCCAGCCAACTCTCCTGACCTGAACCTCATAGATAATCTATGGGTTATTGTCAAGAGGAAGATGAGAAACACTTGACCAGTCATACAGATGAGACAAAGGCCACTATCAATACAACCTAGGCTTCAGTAACATCTCAGCAGTGCCACAAGCTGATTGCATCAAAGCCATACCACACTGTTGCAGTAACTTATACTAAAGGAGCACCAACTAAGCATTGAGTGTAAATGAACATACTTGTCATTTCTCTTTTGTATTCTCATAGTGTTTGATCTAATAAAATATTCTACTCATTTGAAATACTGGATTTCTGATGACCTATAAGCCATACTGATCTGAAAAAAATGTTTACATAATACCTCAGACTCATTTCAAAGAAGGCAAGTTAAAAGTTTGCCATGATATGCACCTTTTAATGTTCAAACTCAGGGTACACTCAGGGACAGCACTGCTTTGCAATGCAGAGATTTAACCCACAGATGGGATGCCTGAGGACATGACTGTGTTCTTAGTGCACAAGTAGGATGGCAAGGTCTCTGTCTCCCTCTGGGCTATGGGATGGTTTAGCTAATCAGGCATCTGCGAAGAAAAAAGCAGAACATGTTTCTACATGAACTCTAATGTTGTGTGGCTGATACTCCTAATAGATGCTGAGGGCTTCACACATGTGTATATGCCTTTGACATCACTGATGTGGATGTTACTTGAAAGGTCATGGGTTCCATCTGCCATTGTGACACAGATCACCCCAACCAAAGCAGCAAACTGCAAACCATAGAAGTCAAAGCCTAAAATGTAACTAAAAAACTAATTATGTAAACATGAAACAAACAACAAATGTATAACTTTTAAATATTATAAGGTTGCAGTGGATACTATCTATTTTACTTATGTCTTAGGTACACACTTGAAGAAGATATAGGGTATATTTTATCTTGATAAAAAAAATATTTTTTGTGTGTATTTTATCAACTATTCTGTCAATTTCTCTCAAAGAACTGTCCGTGATACTTTGTAATTCTTTAACCACTCAAACATCACTGCTCCATATGTGTGATCATGTTCCTCACTACAAGAACTTGTTTACACATTTGCTTCATCTTATTCTAAATCATTCATACTGTTTATTAACAAATAATGCTTTTTCATAACTTAATACACCTCTAGTATGGAGGACAATCCTTCACATATGAATGTGACTAAAACATATAGTGACTTTGCGATTCATCAAACTTTATCAATTGACCAATTAAGTTCCCTTCACAACAACTGGTGATGCGGTGACTTTTACCTTTTACTGATCTCCAAGCATGTAGTAAACACAAAATTGAGACACAATGTACACTGAACATACATGCAGTCTTGGTTTGAGAGCACACAAAGGACGAAAAATCACACTGACCCAGTGCTTTTCAAGGATATGAGGAATCTTACAGTAAAAGTCAAAAGTCTGAACACACCTTCTGAACATTCAGTGTTTTTTTCTTTATTTAAAAGTTGTCTACATTGTAGATTAATACCAAAGTCATCCAAACTATGAGTAAATACATCTGTAATTATTTAGTAAACAAAACAGTGTTAAACAAACCAGAATATGTTTATATTTTAGATTCTTCACAGTAGGCACCTCTTGTTTAGATGGCAGCTTTCTTGGCATTTTCTCATTCAGCTTTATGAGGTAGTCACCTGGAATGGCTTTCAGTTAACAGCTGTGTCTTGTCAAGAGTTCATTACTTGCATTTATTGTCTCTTAATGTGTTTGAGACATCAGTTGTGTATCTACTTTGAAAAATCTAAAATCTAAAACATGTTTTGGTTTGTTTAACACTTTTAAGTTTACTACATGAATCTTTATGTGTTCCTTCATAGTCTGGATGACTTCAGTATTCATTTACACTGTAGGAAAGAAATAAAGAAATAAAAACATTGAATGAGAAGGTGTCCAAACTTTTGACGGGTACTGGTGTGTGTATAGTTATTTACTGGTTTGATTTTAAT
>BRDA01021661.1:0-12511 GCA_036984385.1 Crenuchus spilurus
CAGTATCACCACTCTACAGGCAGTCTTATCAGTGCAGCTGCTGTAGAACAATGTTAGAGCTCCCCCTAGTGTCAGTATCACCACTCTACAGGCAGATGAAGGCTGGCAGAAAAGATAAAAACTCCATATAGTAGCAACATCAAGTTTAGTAGCAACAAAAGTATTGGGTATTAAAAAGAGTGTATCCTGCTTCTGTTGGAGTGTCTGCTGTCCAGGGAAGGCTGCCTACTAGACTGTGGAGCACTGCTGTGAGCATTTGGCCACAAGAGTGTTCAGGCTGTTTGGATGACTACCACCACTTTATCCCCAACTACACCAGCAGACAACAATGCCCCACAGATCAATGCTGTTCCCTCACATCTGGCATTAGACACGGTGCCAACAGGTTGATGTTTAGTTCTATTCTATTGGCAGTATTTCTCTACAGGGACTGTACGTACATCCGTGTCAGCTGAATGCATTCATTAGAAGAGCGTCCACAAACTTTTGGTACATCAGTCATTGCTGATGATTACTGATAATCAGTATTGGTCCTGAAATAAACGTATCGTTGGAGCCCTGCAGTGAACCCTATAACACATCACTCATGTCTTACAGACACTCTCATGTGGATTAAATGCTGCTGACCTGCACATCTGCTTCTCACACTCATCATTCACACACAGCCCAGACCAAAGTTCTCAGATTAAATCTGTGTCCTGCACACACACACACACACACACACACTGTCACATATGGACAGCTGTCCTATTTGAATGTTTTTTTAAACTTCCTGTGCCCCATCTGGCTGCTAGTTTGTAACTGTGCGCTTGTGTTTGTCTTGTTTATCTGTGATGTGCTTAAAAGATTCAAGCCTGACCTACAGTTCACTGGACAGACGTGTGTGTGTGTGTGTGTGTGTGTGTGTGTGTGTGTGTTAGAGCTGGGTGATATGAACTTGCACTTATATCACAGCATTTTTTATTATTCTGATAATATCTCAACGTATAATAATAATAATAATAATAATAATAATAATAATAATGATAATGATAATAATGATAATAATAATAATAATAATAATAATAATAATGATAATGATAATAATAATAATGATGATAATGATAATAATGATGATGATGATAATAATAATAATGATAATGATAATAATGATAATAATAATAATGATAATAATAATGATAATAATAATAATGATGATAATGATAATAATAATAATGATAATAATAATAATGATGATGATAATGATAATAATAATAATGATAATAATAATAATAATGATAATGATAATAATGATAATAATAATAATAATGATAATGATAATAATAATAATAATGATGATAATGATAATGATGATGATGATAATAATAATAATGATAATGATAATAATGATAATAATAATAATGATAATAATAATAATGATGATGATAATGATAATAATAATAATGATAATGATGATAATGATGATAATAATGATAATGATGTTAATAATAATAATAATAATAAAAAATAGTTAATCAGCTGAGTAAATAATTAACGAAAATGGACTGATTAGGTATAGTTTCCATGTTCTCCCCGTGTCTGTGTGGGTTTCCTCCGGTGTGTGTGTGTGTGTGTGTGTGTGTGTGTGTGTGTGTGTGTGTGTGTGTGTGCACCCAGCGATGGATTGGCGCCCTGTCCTGGGCTTAGTTGAATAGTGTGATGCTCTGCCCTGCTCCCAGTGAGGGGGTAGGGGACTAACCGTGACCCTGATAAGAATTAAACAGATGGGATAATGGATGGATGGATGGATGGATGGTGTAGGTTGAAGCACTGGTTTATTTACTAAGACCAAACACCACGTCATAACGTTAGCATAGCGTTTATTTTGAGCTTTAGACTTCTAAAGAAAAGATAGTTTTAAAAGGACAACCCTAAAATTTAGCACAAATCTACTAACACCACAGTCTGCTGAAACGTCTCATTAAACAGTCTGACTAGCAAAAGCAAGTAAATTCACACAACAAACGAGCTAGCTAACCTAATTAGCTTAGTTCACGCTAACTTAGTTGTTAACCAAGAGTTACTCGCCGGAGATAAAATGCGCACTGCAAAGTCTACTGCTTTCGGTGTCCAGTTTGCACGTTTGATCTTGGCGAGTCATTTTGACCTCTGGTCTGTCTGTGAGACACCTGCCTGCTGGAGGGTTTTATGATCTGGTTCTTCACGTAACATTCTGTTTAGTGTCACAGAGAGAAACAAAAGAGAGCGAGAATCCATCGCAAAGTAATACAAGCAAAAGCTGATTATGTACAGGTGTAAACAAGTTCGTTTTAAGAGCTTTTAACCCTTTCAGGCATGTTTTAATGAGTTATCTCTCAATCCATCAGCTGGTCAGCGTGAACCTCCGGATTTAGACACAACTTGTATATTAAAATTAAATGTAAATTGGCTACCACTACATTGGGAAGGGGATAAAAATTGGCAAAAACCTAGAAATAAATTCAAAAAAAAAAAAAAAAAATTTATGTAAATGTGTAAAAAGTAATCAAATTTTATGTTTTAGAATAAATATTGTGTCACACCAACATCTACTTCTCTGACTAAAAAAGTTGAAATATTGGGGGAATGATGTTCTCTGTAGTGGATGCATG
The DNA here is from genome assembly GCA_036984385.1 of Crenuchus spilurus. NCBI lineage: Eukaryota > Metazoa > Chordata > Actinopteri > Characiformes > Crenuchidae > Crenuchus > Crenuchus spilurus. The sequence goes on from BRDA01021661.1 coordinate 2,631, forward strand.
GCTAACTGTCATTTATTTAAACAACACAACAGTTAGAGTATATTTACATTTTATTTACCCACCAGATTCTTAATGTGTAGAATCATTTTACCCAAATCCTTGATGAAGATTCTGTCTGTCAGCCGATTTTGTTTTCCATGTGCTCTGTTGCATTTGCAGTTACTGGCCAGTAGGGGGCTAGAGAAGCTTACTGTAACATAATTATAACTAACGATAATATAAATAATGATGAAGATGATGAACTAAGAACAGATGTCCACTGTAGTGAGCGCTAAGTAAGAAAGGATTAAATTAAATCTGATCCCCATTATCCCAAATTTGAAAACAGTTTTGCTTTGCAAGCAGATTTTACCACCACGAGTAGTTTGTGTTCTTAAATTATGATTCAGATTTTCCAAAAAACCTTACTTTTAAGACCTTGTGTTAGTAAAATTACTTTTGATAAAGATCTTAAGGCATTTTAAGGACCTGAAATGAGTGGCTGTATATGCAAAAACACAACTAAAGTTTTCATGTAAAATCTGGTGCTGTGTTTAATCTCCCGACCACTAGATGTCAGTGTTGTAATCCACCTTCAGCCATTAGACTCTTCCAGTCCAACTAAAACAAGCAGTGTATCATTTTCCCTAAAATTCGATTTAAAATTTCACAATATATCCTTATATTATCAGAGTGTATCACAATATATTATATCGTAGCTGCAGTATCGTGATATGTATCATATCGACAGACTCTTTGTGATACAGTGGGTCCACTGTACTTGTCAGAGGCTACTTTTAGTGCTTTAAAAGTGTGTTTAAATGTGCAGCTTAGATCTGAAGTCTATGCAACAAATGTTTTCAAGTGCAGTGAAAAAGAACATGAGATATATACAGCGTGAAAATGTCTAATGCATCTGACTGACAAAACCCAGTTAACGCCTCCACACACCACACACACACACACACACACTCCCCTCACCACGACATAGGATAAAGAGGCAGCACAGCCTCCCCAATTGGGTTTTGCTTAAGAGGTTTATCGGTATGTTGCTAAACATTCTGACCTTTTTTTTTTAATCCTTAATGCGCTTAAAATGTTCCAAACCCTTCTAATCCCCCCGGCTATCCCACACAGATGTTCTCTGAGCTCTTTTATTGGACTTTATTTGAGTGTCCCCCCCCCCCTCCGCTTTGCACTTTATTCATTTCCTATCTTATAAAAGCACACTCCATCCTGCGCCCGCGCCCCCTCACCTGAGGCTTTGCGGCGGGCGCTCTTTGTGGACGCCCCTGCGGGGGCCATTTCCGGCGGAGCGGCTTTGCAGTGAGGAGCCCGGCGGGGGCCTACCTGCTCTGGACCCCGCCCAGCCTCGTCCAAAATTCTACGTGTTTGAGCTCATGCTTATGCCAAAGCATGCGTGAGGCAGGACCGGTGTGTGCTGAGCAGTACGTGACTGTAAATGTGAAAGACGTGGCTGATCAGAGCATACACGAGCACACACGAGCACGTCTTCCATCCCTGATGAGTATGCACAGACGTGTGTGAGAGTACAGAACATCTGGAATATAACTTTCAGACAAATATTGAGGACTGTAGTATTTATACTAGGGCTGTACGATAACATCAGCACACTTGAGTATCGCGATATTGATTCTCAGAAACACAAAACTGATTTTTACTAAAGTTTTCATGTAAAATCTGGTCCTGTGTTTAATCTCCCGACCACTAGATGTCAGTGTTGTAATCCACCTTCAGCCATTAGACTCTTCCAGTACAACTGAAACAAGTTGTAACATTTTCCCTAAAATTAGATTTAAAATATCACAATATATCACCTTATAGTATCACAGTGGATCACAATATATTATATCGTAACTGCAGTATTGTGATATGTATCACATCGACAGGCTCTGACTGAACACTAATTAACACTGACACGAGGTAACGGTCGTGGGTAGTGGCGCTGGTACAAGTGTCCCCAAAAATACCCAGCCACAAGCTGTTATGTGGTCAGAAATTGTGTAACAGATGGACTAGTTTGTAAATGTGCAGTTTATTAGGCAATTATAGCCGCTGAGCGAGTGTATGTATATACAACAATCAGCCAAAACATTAAGACCAATCTGCTAATATGGCTAATATGGTCCTGCTTTCATCAAAACAACTCTGATCCACCGAGTCATGGCCTCTACAACATATATATTCTCATGTTTATCAAGGAATAAGAGGACCAAACAGCCCTGACCTCCAGTAAATGTCATATCCTGATCCCAGATCAGCGTTTTTACTCTGAGAAGTTTGACATGATTTCTTAAATACACTGTGGACTAGATTAGGCTGAAAGCACAAGGGCAACATGATGATGGACAACAAACACAAGCACAGCTTACATCACGCCAGCCAATAGGAGATGGTGTAGGGGCGGAGCTTAATTCCCTTGTGCAGCCAGAGATTAAGAAAATGTTTTTATTTATTTGTTATTGTTACATAAATAACTAACTATATACACATATATACAGTACCAGTCAAAAGTTTGGACACGCCTTCTGGACACTCATGATTTAAATTTATTTATTTAGAATGTAGGAAAAAATTAAAACATTGAATGAGAAAGTGTGTCCAAACTTTTGACTGCCATTGTATAACATGTTATATATATTATTATTTTATGTAGATTGATGCTAGGACTTGACTGATATTTTGTTGTAGGACCACTACTGGACTTGCAGAGCTTTGAGCTTCAGGCAGCTGTAAAAATACTGACCAATCAGAGAGTGTGGTGGGCGGGGCATCGGGGCAGAACAGAGAATAGTGTTTGTGTGAAGTAGAGTTTAAGTGCTGATAATTGTAATAATGCTAAATATCGCTGTGATTACCGGCCCGGGCTGATAATCGGTCGACCCCCTGACACACATGTGTTGTGTTGTATAGAGACTGGACTGTGTCTGGGTGTGTGAATGAAAGATTTTGGCATGGCTGCAGAAAGTCTACCTCGGAGTGTGACTGTGTGTGTGTGTGTGTGTGTGTGTGTGTTTGGCCCGGGTCGTGCCAGAGAGGAGCAGGTGTGCCGGGATCTGCCCCACGTTGCCCGCTGCCCATCTGTGTGCCCGTCTGTGCCCACTCCCTGCCAAATATACGAGAAAGAGAGACTATAGGGCCTGGCTTAAGGGAAAGAGAGGCAGAAGAAAGAGAGAGAGAGAGAGAGAGAGAGAGAGAGAGAGAGAGAGAGAGAATCAGGATTTGTATTGATGAGAGCAACATAATGAAGACAAAAGGCTACAGTACAGAACACTGAGTGTGGAAGAGAAGCACTAAACCAGCAGAAACAATCACCGTACGACGAGGGGCGGAGCCTAAACATAATTACCACAATATCTGCTCGTTATAATTACAAATTTCTCAACTGAAACTAAAACATTAAGAAATGTTATTGGTTTTGTAATGGTGCCTAATGGTATATATTGGTTTTCTGATGGTCTGACTTAAAAATGTTTTGGTTCAGTTAGTACCCAAGGCTCGTGGTTTTCTATTGGTTTATAATGGTGCTCCAATGGACCATTCCACCAATTCCCATTAAAGACCCATTTACTGATGTTAGCCGTCCTAATGGAGTTTATGCTAGTGGTCTGTAGGGTGTGAATATGTGTTTGGAATAAGTGTTGAAAAAGTCCCAAACAAGTAGAACTGAGCACTCTGAAAGGCACCCTTTTGTGACTCAAATCTAATCATCATGTCCCTTCGGTGCTGCGCAGCCTCAAATAAATGAAGGACTAGAAGACTAGAAGCACGTTTAGTGTCCAGCATCATCGTAAAGCACAATTTCAGGGGCTCTTTTACTAAAAAACTTTTTTTTTTAATATTTTAAATTTTATACATATTTTATGCTGTAATTGTATAAAAATGAGTTGTGAGGCGCATGGTCTCATGATGTAAACAGCTCAGGGCGGGGCTCGGGAGTCATCACGTAAAGTTGTTTAACATTTACAACTAAAGGTGGTGCAGCTTTGATGAGCTACATAGACCTGACTGGTGTATCAAACTTGGTGACTCAGTGACAGGCGACTGGATGCCATCCACCTTAAAGACTGGTGAGTGAAGATCTTTCGAAACACTGATTCTGGACATGTTCCATCATGTGGTTCTTCCGCTGTCATCCTCTGGTTTCTGGTTCTAGATTAGAGAGCACCCACATCCAGATATGGATGCTCTCAAACTAGTGGAGCCCCTGGTTCTTGGGAACCAGTTCCAGCTCCTGTGTGTTGTCAAGAGTCTGTCAATATGATACATGATACAGGAGTTATGATATATTGTGCTATTTTTTATAAAATTGTAAGAAAACTCTTAATGGCTGCAGATAGATCACAAGTGCTCATCTCGTGCTCAAACACAATCACTAATCTTTACATGTAAACTATTGATTAAAAACGTATCCTTGAGAATCGATACAGTATCGCTCAATACAGTATCGTGATACTTGAGTGTATCGATATACTCGTTCAGTCCTAATGAGCTATGGAGATATGCAAAATAGACAAAAGTTTTCGGGGACCTGCTCATTCACTGTTTCTTCTGAAATCAAAGGTGTTACTGCTTTTGTTGGAGCCTGAATTGTTTACAATATTGGGCGGGCTTTATACCCGTCTAGCCCACGCCTGGCATTAGGGCACGTCCCCAACGGGTTCATGTTTAGTCTTATTGGTTAGACAAGCTGTGTGCATCAACTGAGCATTTCTGTCCTGCTGAAGAGCGCCCTCTTATGGACCTTTGTTCAAACCTACATAATGTCCCTTCGGTGCTGTGCAGCCTTAAATAAACTACATTAGAAGGGCTATAAACGAGTACACGAATGACGGATCGGAGGTTCAGGACGGCGGAGAGAGCTCAGGAGAAAAGAAAAGAGTGGGGGAAGACGAGGGAGCTGGCAGGAAGCCCATCTCTTTCATGTTCACGTCTTCTGCTTAGAGAGATGTACAGGCAGATGTAAAGAGCCGGCTGGCACACACAGGCCGTCGCTCTCTCCAAGGATAATAGCGCACCTCTAATCTATACATTCACTACACACACACACACGTTAATCCACACACACAAGCGGTGGAGAGAGATATCATCCGTACTGCACTGCATATGCTGCGAGTGTCTTAATCAGCACCATGTGATTGGATTCCACGATGCTCGGGAGCTTATAGCGCTGCCGCAATGTGGCCCCGATTTATCAATTAAAAGCTGCCGTCTGGACTCACACTGCAGGCTGCTGCTATCACACTGCTGGCCTCGGTGGCGCTGCTCTGGTATAACAGAGATGGATCCAGAGGAGAGGAGTACAGAGTGATTAATGCTGAGCTGATTTGGGACAGATGTGATCAACCTAAAGGGGGTGTAGTAACCATCCTCGGCCACCAGGAGGCTCAGGCCTGAGCAGCAGGGAGACCTCTGAGACTGGTAACCACTGGCTTTGTTGATGATTATGGCTTATAGCTCATCTCTCAGGCCACATGGCTAATATCATCACTGCTGAACCAGAGTCAGAAGTGCCTCACCTGCACTAACGAGAACCAGAACTGGTCCAGAGTTTTCATTTCGTTTGGAAATAGAGCCACAGGGTCCAAGTCCAGTGTGCAGGTTCTGCAGCCTGTGCTGCTGCTGGTCCACAACGTGATTGTAGAGCACTTCATGCTTCCATCTGCTGACAAGCTTTATGGAGATGCCCAGCAGCTGCCCACAGTGCCAACACTACTACTGCCCATCATATGACTGTGAGCTATAAGTCAGACTGATCAGCATTAAGACTGAAATATGTCGTAAATGTCACTTATAGACTCAAACTGTGAACAAAGTCAACTTTCTCACAATAGTTTGTGGTGACACACACACTTCCGAGCCGGAACAAAGGAAGATTTTCACACTTTTCTGTTTCAGAGCTCAAGAAAAGTCAAACTCAGGCTTAAACCCATTCAGCCCATCAGTGCGACTCTGAGATCTGAGCCGCCGGGCAGCTCTGCGTATGGATCCTGTATGTGTGAGTGTTGTTCTGGAGTGCGGATCATGTGATGGCACCGTGTGCCAAAAAGAGAGATTGAATGTGAGTTGGTGAGAAAAAAGAGAGAGAGAGTGAGAGAGGATAAAGGGGGGATGGGTAAAGCTGTGGGAACGGCAGGTCTCTGCCAAGAAAGACGGGCGCAGGGAGAATAAAAGGAACGGAGAAAGAAAGAGAGACTTGTTGGCAAAGAGCGGAGGAGGCGAGAGAGAGAGGGGGGGTGAGAGTTATCGTGGGAGTGTAAAGACAGGCAGGTGTGGCGATGAAGGTGTGAAAAACACTAGTGGGACAAAAGTATTGGGACACCTGCTCATTCATTGTTTCTTCTGCAGTCAAAAGTTCATCCTGCTTTTGTTGGAGTAAAACAACCTCCCAAAGTCATCCCAGAGCAGAGAACAAAGGTCCTCAATGCTGTGCCCTCTAGCCCAAGCCTGGCATTAGACATGGTGCCAACAGGTTGATGTTTAGTTCCATTTGGCAGCACTTCTCTACAAGCTGTGTGTAGCTGAATGCATTCATTGTGGTGTCCACAAACTTTTGGCCAGCTTAGCTTTAAATGGTGAAGACGATGCTACTGATGCTTAAGCGTTTACCTTCTTCAGAGGATTACATAACAGAGGTCGACTAATATGCTTATTTCCTCTTGTGGGCAGTGTTGCCTGCATTGTGTGACTTCCTCACAGGCATCTCGCCCCTCCTGCCTCAGTACTTTTATAGATTATTTGTTAAAATATTTATCACGACAGTGTTTGGTATCAGCATCATAACACAAACATGATATAAAATGTTAACACAGGTTGTAAATGTGGGTGTGATGGTTATAATTAAGCTGATACACAACTACTTACAACAAAAAAACAGCTGTGATGCCTTTTCTGTCCACTGGGGGCAGCGTTGGCTTTGTGTTGCTTCCTCACATGATTGTTATATTGAGTTTAAATGAGCATATCTCAGTTTTTACTTCATCTATCAACATCAAACTAACACCAGCACAAAGTTTAGAGACACAACTTTAAACGCAAGTTGACGCTGATGATCAGTAAGACTTTGTTTTTAGGCTGTGATGTCTTGATCATGCCAAGGCCTCAAACTATGTAGAAATAAGAATGCTGACTGACAGTCCAGTGCCTGAGGGGTGTTTTTAACGCACACACACACACACACACACACACACACACACACACACACACACACACACACACACACACACACACACACACACACACACACACACTTCACTGGAAAAATCATTCTTTCATACAGTACACAAGAGTCACAACGCATCATGAAAGGCACTCAGTGAGGCACACATCCATCACCCGCCATTCAAACATGGCGAGCTGAAGCTCATTCGTTAGACACTCTGTAAACACACAATAAATCAAAGCACAATCACACACACAGCCACGGGCGCAATCACAATCAAGCGGCCAATGCTCAAGAAACGACTTTAAACACACTGTAACACGGCACGGACCATTTATCAGCAACATTTCAACAAAAGTGCAGCCGCCCATAATTGGAAAATATACATTCATCTAATGAGCCAAATCAATCAACACAATTTCAGCACCGACGCCTATTAGCTCACATTCATCCTCTTATACAGCACAAATCTTATCAGAACTATCTTTGTCACTGCATTACACATTCCTCCTGTGACCAGAGTCCGGTTCCAGATGTCACATTGATCATTACAGTCAACTTCCTTCCTTAAACTCTACACTAGTGTTAGTCTGATGTTGATACAGCAAGTAAAGACAGAGACACGATCTTTTAAACTTAATATAAGAATCAGGTTTACATGTCTGGAGGAAGCCACACAATGCCAACGGAACCAAACAACAACGCAAGCAAACAACAACCAAACCAACAACAACGCAACCAAACAACAACGCAACCAAACAACAACCCACCAAACAACAACGCAACCAAACAACAACCCACCAAACAACAACCCACCAAACAACAACAACGCAACCAACCAAACAACAACGCAACCAAACAACAACGCAACCAAACAACAACCCACCAAACAACAACCCAACCAAACAACAACCCAACCAAACAACAACCAACCAAACAACAACGCAAGCAAACAACAATGCAACCAAACAACAACACAACCAAACAACAACCAACTAAACAACCAACCAAACAACAACGCAACCAAACAACAACCAACTAAACAACAACCAACTAAACCAGGGGTGGCCAACCCTGGTCCTGGAGAGCCGCATTCCTGCACAGTTTGGTGATGTCACTGCTCTGACACTACAATTAAACCTGCTAATTGCCTGCTGAGTTGAATCAGGTGTGTTTGATCAGGGAGATCACCAAACTGGGCAGGAATGCGGCTCTCCAGGACCAGGGTTGGCCACCCCTGAACTAAACAACCAACCAAACAACAACCAACCAAACAACACAACCAACCAAACAACACAACCAACCAACAACGCAACCAACCAAACAACAACCTCACTCCTTTTTGTTTTAAGTAGCTGTAGTCAGAACTGATCTGCAGTCTTCAGTTTACCTGCATTCTGACATCCTAATTCAACTTCTCAGGTACTAACAGGTAAAGTCAGTACACGACAAAAGAAAGAAACAGTCAGCGAGTAATAAAAGCAAAAGCAGCACAAGGTTTGAGCACATTTCCACAAAAACACACCTGTTTTCAGCACATTACCCCAAAAACACACCTATATTCAGCAAATTACCTCCAAAACACACCTGTTTTCATCACATTACCGCAGACACACCTGTTTTCAGCACATTACCCCAAAAACACACCAATTTTCAGCACATTCCCCCAAAACACACCTGTTTTCAGCACACTACCACAAAAACACACCTGTTTTCAGCACACTACCACAAAAACACACCAATTTTCAGCACATTACCCCAAAAACACACCAGTTTTCAGCACATTACCACAAAAACACACCTGTTTTCAGCACATTACCACAAAAACAGACCTGTTTTCAGCACATTACCACAAAAACACACCAACTTTCAGCACATTACCCCAAAACACACCTGTTTTCAGCACATTACCCCAAAAACACACCAATTTTCAGCAAATTACCCCAAAAACACACCTGATTTCAGCACATTACCCCCAAACACACCTGTTGTCAGCACATTACCACAAAAACACACCAATTTTCAGCACATTACCACAAAAACACACCTGTTTTCAGCACATTACCACAAAAACACACCTGTTTTCAGCACATTACCACAAAAACACACCTGTTTTCAGCACATTACCCCAAAAACACACCTGTTTTCAGCACATTACCCCCAAACACACCAATTTTCAGCAAATTACCCCAAAAACACACCAATTTTCAGCACATTATCACAAAAACACACCTATTTTCAGCACATTACCACAACACACCAACTTTCAGCACATTACCAAAAAAACACACCTGTTTTCAGCACATTATCCCAAAACACACCTGTTTTCAGCACATTACCCCAAAAACACACCAATTTTCAGCAAATTACCCCAAAAACACACCTGTTTTCAGAAAATTACCCCAAAAACACACCTGTTTTCAGCACATTACCCCCAAACACACCTGTTTTCAGCACATTACCACAAAAACACACAAATTTTCAGCACATTACCACAAAACACACCTGTTTTCAGCAAATTACCACAAAAACTATGGTATCTCACTGTACACTAGACTCACCACAGTATCAGAATTTAGATTTGTATACTGATGCAATGATACTCTATACCAAATAAAAACTGATACACCAAACATCACACAAATGTTAAACAGCTAAATTAGTGCAACTTCTTTATTCATTTGAAAAGTGTTTAAAATTAGAGCTCAGGGTGGATTGG
>BRDA01021670.1:0-16363 GCA_036984385.1 Crenuchus spilurus
AATGGAGGGTAGAATTTACGTATAAATAAACCGACAGATTTTATGATGTAGGCCGGAATTGAGCTTCCCCTCCTTGAAAGACCAGCATCCGCCACTGACAGATCTCTCTCTCTCTCTATATATATATATATATATAGCATATATCAATGCTACTTCCAGACAAGGTTAACATTTCTTTTTTTGCCAGATTAAAGTGGCATTTGTCAATGTAACTCCGTATTGTAATGCCTGACAAAAGTTTGTCAAAGTATTCCCTTGCCCATATGGTTATATCAGATATTGAAGAATGATGGCTCTTTTTATCAAATAATTTTACACATTCAGTCACACAATTGTTGACAAACTGAATTTCTCATGGACTACTTCTTTCATGGATACTTTGAACTAAGTCATGATTACAATTGTTATTTAATTTTTACCTCATTACTTACTATAAATTGGCCCCATGCCAGCTTTTTTTTGGAATCTGTTTAAGCCCTGAAATACAAGAATGGAAGTATTTTAACAAATGAAATGAAGTTGACCAGACAAAACATTAAAAATCTGCGATGAAATAAAAAGTCAAAGTAAATGTAAGCAACATTTTTTAAATGCATTGCAAGCATACACATAGAACATCATTCTAGAACAGTGTGTATAGATCATTCTAGAATAATGTGAGTGGGAAGAATGTCCTAAAAATCAGTTCAGTTTAGTTCCCCATCGTCCACACGTATAGCATGGCAACCACATATTTATGTCTGGTGGGGTTTGTTGGGTTGGCACGCTCTGTCCTTTAAACAAACAAGAGTCTATAAATCAGAGATATAAATCTATACAGTTTAAAGAAAAACAAACTATCCAAAAAGACAGTTAATGATTTTATGGGTTTTGCATGACTAAAGAGAGAGAGATGTCGTCATATATTTGACTTTAAAACAATATAAAATTCAGTGGATACATCACTAGCACTGGCTTATCTCCACTGTGATATCAAACCCTTGTAAGATTTTCTTCACGTGCCCGTCTTTAAATCTTGTAAGAATATTGTGACAAAGAAACCAATAGAAATCAGTGTTTGGAACAACAGCTTTTTACTTGTTGTTCCCTGGAGATGGGATGTACCGTTTTCTGACTGGCTGGGAGGTGTTTATTAGTTCTGTATAATGGGACATGTATGAAATAGATCGGGTAAAGAAAAAATAGTTTAATCACTGTTCTACACAACCACATCAAAAAATGTGAATATTGAAAAACTAAGAAGTTCCTTTGTGTTAATTATTAATTATAATTCAAAAAGGTAAAACTACCCCAAGTGGCTCAGCGGGCAAAGACGCTACCACTATGACCAGAGGATCGCAAGTTTGAATCCAGGTCATGCTGTTTGCCATCAACAGTCGGGGCTCAAGAGAGCAAAAATTGGCAGTGCTCTCTCTGGGCAGGTAGATGGCGCTCTCTCTCTCTCCCTATCACTTTCACGTTGCAATGTCCGCTGGCTCAGGCGTCTACTGATTGGTCCAATTGGAGCTGGGGACCCTGTGTGCCTTCCTCCGAACGCGTTAGGCTCTCCAGTGATGGTGTATCAGCGGTGGTTCAAAAAAGAGGCGGTGGCTGCATCACACGCAACGGAGGAGGCTTGTGCTTGCCTGCACCTTCCTAGAGTCAGGGACAGTGCGAAGTGATGGGGAGAGGCCTAACGGAGGGGATGGGCTAATTGGCTACCACTACATTGGAAAGGGGATAAAAATTGGCCTAAAAACCTAGAAATAAATTATTAAAAAAAAAAAAAAAAAGGTAAAACTACCATACAAGGCCCGCACATGATAAAAATGTCTCACTTTCAACATCTGATATGTGTTCTATGTTCTGTTGTGAATAACATGTGTCTTTGAAATAGTATTTCTTTACAGAGCATCCCAACTTATTTGCAATTGAGGTTGTGCATAAAAATGGCGAAATGTGTGACAACTGAGATATAAGTGAGATAACATTTGAGGTGTCCCATTACACAAAATTAACAGATTTCCTGGAGAAACTCTGCTTTTGCTAGTTTCTTTACTGTTTTGGAGCTACGAGTGTGATTACATTGCTTTTGCAGAAACAACCTGAGACAACAAAAACTGGTGCTGAGATTAACAGAGCTTTACTGTGTGTGTTTAGATATTGCATGACTACTTCACATGGGTAAGGATCATGTACTCGGTGGGGTACAGTGTCTCACTCATCTCCCTCTCCATCGCTTTCACACTGCTGTGTATGTTCAGGTACAGTTTGGTACTCTAAGACCTCTGTTACACTTCTGAACATGTAGCTCATGTATGCAGTCTTATACAAAAGTTTGGGCAACCCTGGTTAAAGTACATGTAATAAAAAATTCTGCACAAATTGAATTTAATATTTTGGGGACAATGTGGCATGTACAAAGGTTATGGCAAGTTAAACCTTGCATATTTAGAAATTCAGAAAATATAGAGGATGGTGCCCAGTCTTTTGGCATAAGATTGTATTGCTGCTGTCTTTAATTTGAATTAATTCTGAAATATTCTCTACTCTATTAGAAAGCTCCACTGCACACGCAACTTTATCCACATGCAACTTTTCTTCTCCTTCATCCTGCGAGCTATTTTCATCTTCATCAGAGATGGAGTGCTGCACAACTTTCAGGACTATTACCACTGCGACTCACACCCGGTACACACACACATACTTTTAAACAGGCTGGGGTTAACATGGTGATGCAGAACTTTTTTCTGTAACAAAGTAATGTAACATCACAGTTCAACTTCTTCTAATCACATAACAGTTACTGACTTGTTACATGTATAGTATTACAGCTCATTCTCTAAAAGAACAATGTTAGTATTTTACTCTTTTTCTGTTTGGGGACATAAGTGATAGATGATAATATACACAAATGCTGCTGCTCCAGGTGATTGATCTTCTATTGAAGAGATAGGACAGTGTCACCACATTTATCCCAAATGTCTATAGGCTTCAGCTACAGCTGTTTACTCTCCACCAGATGATTAGCACATATTTCATGCGAGACATCATGAGACAATAGAAGACTGAGTACCACCAGTTGTGTATTTTATCATAGTCTCCAAAAGAGCAGAAATTATTTTGAAATAAAAATGTTTTATGACTGCCAAGGTTAGAGCTGTAGTACAGTATACAGCGTCCTGCAAAGGTTTGTGCATCCCTGATCAAATTACTTTTTTTATTTTTAAGTGAAAATATGAATCATGTAAGTTCACCTATACAGGGAAGAAATTAAACTATTTTAATGCACAGTTTATATAAAAAAAAACATTAAAAATACAAAATATAATGTTTGGTACCATAACATTTGCAGAGGACACATTCCAAAATGTGAAATTCCGTAAAAATAAAGAGTCATTTTATATTAAAATGTGCATTAATTTATCTATTCATCCATCCATCCAGCTTGGCTGCAAAGTGGTGATGGTGTTCTGTAACTACTGCATCCTGGCCAACTACAGCTGGCTGGTAGTGGAGGGTCATTACCTGCACAGCCTAATTCACCTGTCCCTGCACTCACACAGGAAACACCTGCACTGGTACATCAGCCTGGGCTGGGGTACGTCTTTCTCGCTCTCATCACTTCTTATATTAGTCATGTTTATTGTACTTTATCACTATTTCGAGAGTTGAAATATTTTAGGAAGAACAACATAAATGCTAAATAATATACTGATAATATACAGTGCAAGTCAAAAATTTTTTACATTGTAAATAAACACTGAAGTCATCCAGACTTTGAGTGAACACATAAGGAATCATGTAGTAAACTTAAAAGTGTTAAACAAACCAAAACATGTTTAAGATTTTACTTCAAAGTAGACACACAACTGATGTCTCAAACACATTAAGAGGCAAGAAATGCAAGTCATGAACTCTTGACAAGACACAGCTGTAACTGAAAGCCATTACAGGTGACTACCTCATAAAACTGACTGAGAAAATGCCAAGAAAGCTGCATCTAAACAAGAGGTGTCTACTGTGAAGAATGTCAAATATAAACATATTCTGGTTTGTTTAACACTGTTTACTAAATAATTTCAATATGCAATTCTTCATTGTGAGGATGACCATTTTTAAATAATGAAAACCCACTGAATGTCCTGAAGGCGTTTCCAAATTTTTGACTAGTACTGTACTTCCTAATATTATGTAATTTTCGACTTATTTTTATTTCTGTCAGGCTTTTTGGACTACGCAGTTAAATGCTCAAAGACTCTAAATGATATTACCTTACACTCAATGACTGTATAAATATTTGTTAATGTTACTTATTAATATCATTTTTGGATCCTTTGATCATAAATTAAACTGAATTATTTATATTAAGCTGTGTTCCTATTCACAAAGGCACTCCTGCAATCATCATCACTGTCTGGAGTGTGGCTAAATACCTGTATGAGAACGAGGGGTATGTTCATATAAATATCATTGCTTACTCCTAATAAATGATATTTACTCCATATTACTGTACACTTCTTCATACAGTGGTGCTTGAAAGTTTGTGGACCCTCTACAATTTTGCAATAATTCTTCATCAACTGAAAACATTAGATTATAGAAGTCCTTAAAGTAGATAAAGACAATCCTAGTTAAGAAGTGCGACAAAAGCATTGTACTTGGTTTATTTATTGTTGTAAATATTTAATTATCTGATGTGACCCTTTGTGCAACAATAACTGTTCATAATACTGTACGAGTCCTGCACATCAACTTTCTTTACTGAACAGCATTCAGCTGAACTCTGGGATGTTGGTGGGTTTAATCACAAACTGCCACTCTTTCCACAACATTTCATTTGGGGGTCAGGATTTTGGTCATTCTAAAGCTTGAACTTTATTCTTTTTTAACCACTTTACCAAAGAACTGGATTTGTCTGCTTATGGTAAACCAGACCCATATGATACTACCACCACGTTTCACATATGGCATAAGGTTTTTATCCTGGAAAGGAGTGCATTTCTTCTTAAATAAGCCATAATTTCATTTGTCCTCACAAAACTAATTTGTTACTGCCATGATATACCTTAACAATCATTTGTTGTGAATGTCTTACTTTGATGGATGTGTTCTCTAAATTCAGCAGGGTGCCCACTATCCCATTACTAGAAAACACATTCGCCTTCATATTAGCTATGAATCCAAGAGGTTCACATTTTTATTGGGTCACTTTTTTCAAAAATAAATGATGAAGTGTATTTTTTCTCATTTGTATAACTTGGTCTACTGATGTCTTAGGTCGTATGTATGCAGAAATACAGAACGTTTGAAAGATTTTACAAACTTTCCAGCACCACTGTTACTTACATTCATTGACTATTTATAAACTACTATCATACAAATTGACATTGTAGGTTTTCAATTATTAATTGAAGCACATTTGTTGCTATAGACCTCCCTTTATTAATTACCTAAATAAACAATGCCAGCTGTGCTCATATGATGGTATTTTTAATTGGTGCAGCATAAATTTTGCAACAACAGATAGTCAGTAGTTATAAACCTACAAGTGCCCCAAAAATAATCAAAAAAATTTTTTTTGTGTAGTCTAATAACATTGTGTCTGAAAAAATGGCCAATTCAGAGCATGATACTTTCTGATTTGTGCACGAGTTTTTATTTGTGACTCAACTAAATATGACTAGTATGTTAACTGAACAGCCACTGTCAAATTCACCATCAGATATTTTGGATAGGTTTGTGTTATGGTGGGGGGAGTGAATGAGGGAAATGCTCAAAATAAAGAAAGTCCCAAAACATGTACTAATAACGAGAATATGGAAGGAATGAAACACAGAGTAAAAAGAAACACATCCAAAAAGGAGGATAACTCAAGAGTCTGACAGTGACCGTGAGCCAAGTTTAGGCAAATGTCTCTGGCTACATGAGTTTGTTCTCATGCAGGTGAACACTTTCTTTGTGTATTTTTTTTTCTTTACCTTTTTCTTTTTTTTTAGCTGTTTTTCTTTTGTTTGGAGGCTTTCATTTGAACTCTTATTCTTCTGTTGTACCAGTCACCCCTCTATGAAGTTGTGACACTGAGTGCTTTCCTCTGCCTTAAGTATAGCACTCAACAGGTGAGCTTAATTAGCCTCGATTAGCCCAGGTAGTCTGTGAAATGGAGTATCCACTGCAACTTTAGTTCTCTTAGATCACCACCCCACCCCCTGCTGGCTGTTCGTGGTGTGGGCCAATTACGTACAACCCAGTCAAATTTAGTATATCCACACATACTGGAAATAAACTGCAGAAGGAAAAAAAAAAACATACAAACATGCTTCATCCCACAGTGAGCTACTGCTCAAAAGTTTGGAGTCACTGATTATATTGAACATTTTCCATGACAACACATATTTCAGAATAAAATGTTAAACAAAATACTTATTTTCTGTTTAATATTTTCTTGGCTCTAACACAGCAGATTTAGCTCATTTTCAAACAAGAAAATGTCACAAAGTTTGTCATAAAATGAGAGTGGAAGGGATGGGCTAACCTCAGTAACCTTTGATATTCTCACATATACATTAATACATTAACAGTAACAATGATGTTTTTGGGTTTGTGTGCAGATGCTGGGAGAAGAGGGGCAATGGCTGGATCTGGTGGATCCTGAGAGTTCCTGTCATCATATTCATTGTAGTAAGTAACATAGACGCACTTTCTTCCACATCAAAGAAAATATAGTATATGTACTGTACATTCTGGGTAAAAAAGGACCAAACCAAAAATATTTAAGATATTAAAACATTACTCACAAGATGGTACAATGTAGATCTCTACTTATAGACATCTGTTACTCCTGGTTCTGTTTAGGAGCTTTATCAAACAACCACTAATCAGTCTTGGAAAACATGTAGACCTGTGTTAGTTTGAGCTTCATATAATATAACCTGATCTAGGTCCAGGCCATAACAGAGACTGAGAGAGGACACGTTCTCCCCAAACACTGGACACTATTTTAAAAGCACTGTACACGATTTCAATCCAAGACACTTTTTGTAAAATGAATGTAAAATTCAGGAAATGTTTTCTAATGGTTCCTGTCCTGTCTGAAAGGCATGAAAAGGGATGAGGACATTGCTCTATTCCTGAATATCTCAGGATTGTTTAGTCCCAATTGTGAATATTTGTAATAGCTGGTGTGTTTGGCAGCGGCAATTGTACCAAAAGTTTACTAACACAGAAGCTAGCTAGAGCTAACGTTGCTAAAGCAAATGACTTGCATTGACGTTGTCCTTTCTGTATTTCTTTTGGTCTGCATGCACAGTGTTGTTACCTTTGCAATGCATCTGCATTAATTTTGGGGGCGGAGCTTCTAAGGAATATATAAGGGAGGGGTGTGTTTGTTTCATTCATGAGTTCAAGTATCAGCAGTTGTTCTCCAGAATCATATACATCATATAAATCGTATTTCTTTTGGTTTATTTGGACTTTCTTAAAAGGTCATGTTGGAGAGGAGGATCCCAACATCTCTCCTTTTGTGGTGTGTCTCAGTCCCTGTGGCCTTGAGTTTATTGTTTGTATAAGAAGTGTATGGAAGTGAATTGATCTGTTTCAAGTTTTTGCCCTATCAGTTCACTGCAGCCACAAACAGTGACCAGCAAATGGTGTTTCAGGTCTCAGGAGGGCATTTTCTTACTTCTTGCTCATTTTCTTGCCAACAATTTATCGTTAAGACCATTGATACTTTAGATCAGGGGTGGGCAACTCCAGTCCTGGAGTGTCGGTGTCCAGCACAGTTTGGTGATGTCACTGCTCTGACACTACAATTAAACATGCTAATTGCCCGCTGAGTTGAATCAGGTGTGTTTGATCAGGTAGATCACCAAACTGTGCAGGAAACTGGCACTCCAGGACTGGAGTTGCCTACCCCTGCTTTACAGTTTGGGGTTTGGCCCATTTTTTTCCAGGACTGTGTGTTTAGACATGTTCTATCTCTCATTATAATAATTTTGTATAACATCAAATCCTCATATCCAGTGGTACTGATTATAAACTGCAATGTTAGTTAATTTACCTCTTTTTGTTTGGACATTCAGGTGAACATGCTGTTCTTCCTTACCATTATACGGACATTAGTGAGCAAGATGAGAGCTCCAGACATGATCGGAAATGAGTTTAAACAGCACAGGTAAATGACCTCTCAAAAGTTGACACAATCAGAGTTACAAGATTTAGACAACTTGGAGATAGACAGCCATTGCTGCAGACAAAGAACAGATTGAACAATTGTGTATTTGAGTGTAACTCATGTTTGTGATGCAGTTTATCTGCTTTATGTGTACAGGAAGCTGGCCAAGTCCACCCTGCTTCTGGTGTCTCTGTTCGGTGTGCAGTATGCCCTATTTGCTTTTTTCCCTGATGAGGTCAGCATGCTCACCTTTCAAATCCGAAATGCTGTTGAGCTCGCGCTGGCCTCCACACAGGTGAAGACTAAGCCTAACAAAGACACACAGTATCACCCATTTTCAGACAAACTGAAAGTACAAACCTAAACTCCCTTGCACATACTTAAACCTGTGTTCATATACTGATCTTTATTCCTTTTGTCATTTACTTGGCAAGATGCTGGAGATAAGAAACAGGCCCTTGCACTAGTGTACAAGCTTGGTTGTGGTCCAGGCATACAGAGATGTCAGTCTGACTGTGTGTCTGTTCTGTGTGCAGGGTTTCATTGTAGCACTTCTCTACTGCTTCCTGAATGGAGAGGTGAGTCAGCAGCTCACTCACCCACGGATATTTATTACAGAATTTACAGGACTATGCAAATGCTTTGGGTATCTGAGACGTGTACCTGAGCAGGGCAATGTATATGTCTTTGAATATTATCAGAAAAGGGGTGGAAGAAGGCTTTATTTAAAGAACCAAAATCTTGATGACGAATAAACAAACTATGACTGTGGTAACTTGACAAAAGCAATAGCATGAAGACAAAACAGGTTGACAAGACTAAAGCAGGGTGACAATACATTGACGGATGAGGACTGTGAGACACAAGGGAGCCTTTAAACCAAACATAATCAGAGCAGGTATGAGGGACTATTGCTGTGTGATGACAAGGCATGTGTAGCCAATGACGAGACAGGGCATGACGTGATGATCTTGGAGACAAAAGAATGTAAACAAAGAGCACATGGACACAAGACTGAGACAGGGATGAGGCTGTGGCAGGAGGTTTAACACACACACACACACACACACACACACACACACATAGTACAAATACTATTAATACATTAATTGAGTTCATTTTGGGCAGAAATTCTCACAGCCTAGTGTGTTCACTAGTGTGTGTGTGTGTTTCACTGCACGAATGGGTTAAATGCGGAGGTCAAATTCCGTTGTGTGAAAAATCACATTGGCTAAATTGGTTGATCTTAATCTTAATCTTAATTAGGAGTGTGATTCCAAAACTGTCCTTATTGGTGTCCTGTATTATTTGTAGTTATCATGCAGTACTTGTCTTGGTTAAACAATCCTTCATTATGTTATATCAAATGTGCTGGTGATGAATTTCTTAAATGCTTGCAAAGTTCAGAGCCCTGAGGAGAACATATGTAACCAAATATATTGTTTTACACAGAAATTTCATGCACAGTGCTGGACAATGTATATACAGCACTGTGCTAAACCTAATTACTAATTACAATATGTAAAACTGTTTATCTTGGCAAACATTTTATGAAATTCTTTGAACAAAGTATTAACTATACTGTATTAGTTTGACAGTTATGGAGTTATGGCCACATTTTTGCATATATTGTTGATTTGAGAAGTGAAAATGAGTAACATTAAAGTTCACCACATGTGCAACCCAAAATCAGGAAAAGATTGGATATTATGGAAGAGGCAAAAAAAACACAATAACTGTTACCTTTACCAAGACATTTATTTCATTGCAGATGGTATGAATCCAAGATATTTCTTGTTTTGTGTGGTCACTTAATTTCATTTGTTAATATACATTCCTGCTTTTCAGGCATGCCTCAAATTCCAAAAAATCTGGGATTGGGGTGGTTAAATTAATTAAACTTTTTAATTAAACTAAAATTAAATTAAATTATTAAAATTTGACTGTGTAAAAAAGAACCCTTATGTTAACTATGTCAGAAGCAGCATCATCTTCTCTGGGCTTAGAGGCATCTGGGATGAACCATCATAGAGTGGAAACATATTGAGGATAGACAGAATCAGTATTCCAGATCATTTTTGGGAGAAATGGACGCCATGTGCTCGAGATCAAAAATGAAAAGGACCATCCAGACTGTTATTGGTAACAAGTCAAAAAACGTGTCTGTCATGGTATCTGGTTCTGTAATCTTCAGCATTAATCTAGTAAAGTTCATTGATAAGTACATTGACAACATATGCTGCCTTAAGATGACATCTTTTCAGGGAGATGTTTATACATTTTTTCCACAAAACAATGCAAAACCACATGCTGCACACAGTACAAAGACAGCTTCAGAAGAATAGAGTATGAGTGAGAGGGAAAGGAAACATAACAAAGTGGTAAATGCTAACTTTTTTGGAATGTGTTGCCAGCCAGAAATACAGGAATTAACTAATGAAATTAAGTTGGCCATACAAAACTATACAAGAAGAACTTATTCTGATTGGTTGAAATTTTGTAATTTTGTCATACCTTGAATGAACATCTAAGAAACCCCCTTTTTTCACTTCAGACAAGCTCAAACCGAGATAGCATACAGAAGTGGGCCACGTCTGGGTGAGAAATGGCACTGCTGGCCCACTGTTGGCATGACAGACTGCATGTGAGCCAAATGTGGCCCTTATATTGAAAATACACATTTGGCCCACATGTACCATAAGAGATGTAGTCCAATTCTGGCAGAGATATGGCAGTGCTACCTTACATATGAGTCATCAGTGGCCCACATATTAAAAAATCTATTTGGACCACTTCTGGCGGAGATATGGCAGTGTTACCTACATTTGGCTGATATGTGGCCTTAATCTGGTGTATATGTGGCCCACATCTTGCAACCGAAAGCGGTCCACCCAAGTGCTGTCAGTCTATGCGGCAAGTGGCCCAAATGAAATGGGGGATGAGGGACAAATGTGGACCAGAATAATTTTGCTATCTGGGAAACATAGGGACCAAAACTTTTTTAATGAGATATGATTAATAATAAATAAATCTTCTACCATCACTCATTAAAGTCCATTCCAGTAATTAATAATATGCAGGTTCTGAACTTTCTATACTTTAGACTCTGATGACCCATTCTGAACTCTCACCTTTGTCAGGTTCAGCATGAAATTACAAGGCGCTGGAGACGATGGCGTTTGAAGCAGCGACTTCATGGAGATCCCAGAGCCCACCATGGTTCTTTGAGCCACAGTGGCCTGCCGCTGACACAGATTTCTCTCTTGGCCAGGGCCAACAACATGCCCTAACACACACATTTTCACATGGCATATACTTATATATGCTATAGCAAAAACACAATTGACCTCAATGACATATGAAGGGACATTAATGAAGAAGAGACATTACTCACATTAATGAGTAAGCCTAATGATGTGGTATTCAATCGTTTTTGTTCTGTGATCCACTGTGTACTATTCCCACTACTGATCAGTACCCAGGAACACTGAATAATCAAATTTCTTCACTGACCAACACTCGGTTTCTTTTCCATTTCTCACATATTTTCTGTAGCACGAAGTTCAATCATGAATTCTGATTCATCTGGAATAAAAGCATTTACCAACAAACTGCACTGCACTGCTACAGGCAGAGTTGGAACGATGTTAGCACTGTCAAAGTTAACATAATGCTGTTATTTTGTTTTAATGTGTTAAAGTATTTGTCCAGGTATGTCACCCATAGTGTCCAATAGTCTCTAGTGAAAGAAACACTTGCTTTCCAGCTACAACTGCACACTGACAATGACTTCAAATAACTTACTTGATCAAGAGAGCCATCTCGAATGGAGTTCTCTATTTCTTTAAGTCTTCTGTGATAGAATGGTGAGGTCTGATGGGAAGTGTTGCCTTTTTTTAGGTCAGTTTTGGTGTCTCCCACAAGTTGTTGACATTGAGTTTATAGGCTTAACTACAGCTGTTTACTCTCAATATAAAGTTTTGCACTTACTTCAGTATATATTTATACTGAGTGGCTCAGCAGGCTAAGACGCTGACACTATGACCAGAGCATCGCGAGTTCAAATCACAGTCGGGCTGTTTGCCATCAACAGCAGGGGCCCAAGAGAGCAAAAACCTACTGTGCTCTGTCTGAGCGGGTAGATGGCGCTCTCACTCCCCATCACTTTCACATTGCAATGTCCGCTGGCTCAGGCATCTACTGATTGGTCCATTCAGAGCTGGGAATCCTACGCTTTCCTCTGAGTGTGTTGGCTCCCCAGTTACAGTGTAACAGCGGTAGTTAGCTGGCATCACACGCAACGGAGGAGGCTTGTGATTGTCTTCACCCTCTTAGAGTCAGGGACATTGCAAAAGTGATGGGGAGAGTCCTAACAGGGGGTGGAGCTAATTGGCTACTACTATATTGACATCATAGCACATAAGAATATTAGGATACGTCCTTTAGGCTGGCATTAACACCATCACTAATGTTGAAGAATGTTACAAGTTGAAAGCTGCTTGCGCATATCTCGTGATGAATAATAATGTTCACCGAGGTTGCTTATGGACTAATATTCTGACATTCCACTATCTTAGCTAAACCCAGGACAGGGCATCATAGTTTCCAAATGGCTTCTTCTAAGGTAAGTATATCAAACACAAGTTGATTTCACCAACATGAACACTGTGGAAAGAATGCATTCCTATAATGTGCTGATTGTATTTTCAGTGTTATTGTTTACTCTGAATTATATTTTTAATTTATTTATCTAGAAGATCTAGAGTCTGTTGTCCAAATACTGCTGTTGTGCCCTTAAGCTAAATACTTATTTACAAATTAGCCCAGACATGTACCCCTTTCAATATGCTGAGGAAATGAAGCCTTTACCTGCAGAAATATCATAATATATATAATATGTACTCGCTGAAGACAAACAACAGGTTATAAAGCACAAAAGGAGATAATGATCATGTTGCTTCTTGTTGTTTTATACATGTTTATGGTGTTTTTGTTGCTGCTATTCATTGCAACCATTTCTAAACATTGGAATAACATTGTGAACTGCGTAATGTATGAAGTAAATTGTGAAAATGGAATGTCTGCATTGAGATTTATTACTTAGAACATCCATAAACTACCCAATTTATTCATGCAATGCCTATCTCAGCAACATTCTAATGTTTGCAGTTCTTTAAATTGAAATATACACCTCAAAAGTCCATTAAGCTGGATCCAAGTCCTCCTCACATTGTTCTTTTGAGTGGAGATGAGTGTACAGCACCACCAAGTGTTGTGTCTAGAGTTCCTGATGCCTCAGTTTGCTCAGCTCTTTAACAGAGGGCAGATGTGTTGCTATATTCTGGATATGCCGTGCTGCCATTCCATTGAGGAAAAAGAGAAATGTTGCTGTGAACTGGCACCAGAAGGTGAGAGTGAAGCCCAGAGGTGTAGAGTGCTTCCAGAACAGGATAATAAAGGTTATGACCCCTCCAGCAGACAGCCCACCGGCCAGCAGAATAAGCCATGCCCCGAGATGCCACCTCTGGCTAGAGGCCTGACCCTCACTCACCTGAGACATCACCAGCAGCTCCAAGCCAAAGATAGCACCCACCACAGCCAGAGAAACCACAGAGCGACACACGCTCAGCCCTGGATCCAGACCATCACCAACATGCCGGCTGCAGTTAGGGGCCACCTCTGAGTCCTCCACCACACAAAAATACCAGAGCCCAAACATGCGGTGGTCAGACAACAGCCAGTGTCCGTCACACACAGCAACAGAGGACAGAACAACTGAGAGAGCCACACACAAGATGATCAGACTGCGACACAGCACCTCCAGGAAGAGAGGACGAGATTTTCTCTGGGCAGGAGGGGCCACGGCCTGTGAGAGAAATGGGTGGAGAGAGACATAAAATGAGAAACAGACATCATTGTACTGTTTCCTAAAAAGTCCATATTATACTTTTTACTGGTTTTTTCCCAGTACCATTTTCAAACCTCTATGTATTTGTTATGGTTCCTTTAATTCAGATACTCTGTATGTACCTCTATTCTGACTGGCTCCTACATACACCAATCAGCCACAACATTAAAACCTGACATTGTATAGCTCCCACTCCTGTCGCTAAGACAGCTCTGACCTGTCAAGGCATGGAGTCCATGGCCATTATACCATTTCCATGAAGGTGTGTACTTGCCCTGCAATAATGTTTACGTAGCTGCTATATGCCGAAGAACATCCACATTAATGTCAGAACACAAAATTTCCCAGAACATTCTTCTTGCTTCCAACACATCAACTTCAAGAAGTGACTATTCACTTACTGCCTAATATATCCTAGTAATCTGTTAATGACATGGACTCACTGTAGATATCTGAGAATGGCCCAACTGTGCTCCTGGAGTACCAGTGCTATGCACATTCTGATGTTTATCCTGCTTCAACATGGCAGATCTGGCTAATTAACTAATTAACAAGTTCATTCCTGAGTGAAAGTACGTATTTTAGAGTAGTAAACTGTACAATAATAGATGCACTAGTGCATCTCAAAAAAATGAGAATATTGTGGAAAAAGTTCGTTTGTGTTATTATGAAATAATAATAAACCAAAAAACAGTTTTATTTTATATTATTTGCACATAAAGTGGCATACTTCGAGTATTTTTTGTTTTAATGTCAGTATTATTTAAATAGTAATTTACTCAAACTCAAAATTGAATATTAATCCTGATCAGGATCAGGATGATTGGATAATGGATGGATTCCATGAGTAATGAGCCTTACTGATCAACATTAAAACAAAACAAAAAAAATCACTTAATGGGTAATGCATATAAAATATGACAGCTTAGTTCTTTTAAGAACAACGATAAACTTTTTTCCACAATATTCTAATTTTTTGGAAAATTGTTTATTTTCTTGGTCAGAGCTTGATTGTCTTGTGATTTCAATTTGTTATAGATTTATATCAAAATTACCAATCACAATTTAGTTTTCTCATGATTGTAAACTTGAATTTGAGCTCAAAAGAAAGTAAGTTGTGATCTCAAGTAAACAACGTTTGTATCTTGAGATCTAAATAAAATAAGTTATAGAAAATAAGTTATAAGTAATATGTAATAAAATCTAAACAAATGTTTCTGGATCGTAATCTCTATATATATATATATACGATATCACATCACGTTCAAGCTCTTTCAGTTCAAAACAACATTTACGCGCATGCGCGCTAACGACTCACAACAGCACTTGAATTCTGAAGAGTTTCGGTAAATAAAGTTAAATGTAACGTTACCCTTAGTTTAATCGCAGTCATTCCGAGTCCACGTCGTGCTGAACGAACTCCACACCTAGGACGTTAAGCTCTCCCGTTTCCAGTCGAAAGTACACAAGCCTGTAATTTCAGTATAACATTAACCGACATGACCGGACAGTGAAGCTCTCAGCCCGTCAGTCAGTCAGTTCTCCTCATAGACTCGTTCGTTTTCTGGTCACGTCGCTGCTCGGTATCTACAGAAAAGTTACTGTTAGAGAAAGAATGAAGGCCTGCTGAGTGGCTTTTCTAGTTATTTACTGGCTTCTTTGTTCTTCTAAAGCTGCATTTACATCAGCTGAAATCAAGTTTTGACACATTCAGCAGCACTAATACGTAAACAAGCTGAGGGTTTAATGGGTCAATGGACACCAGCTATTCTACAGCACTCCTGTACTCACAAACAAGCCTGAAGTATGACTGACGAAAGACCTTTGGTCTAATTTGATTTTTGGTAATATTGGTAATCAGTAACGAGTTATGTTATAATTATCTTTCTCATACAGTGGTGCTTGAATGTTTGTGAACCCTTTATACATTTCTATATTTATGCATAAATATGACCTAAAACAGGGCTAAAAGTAGATAAAAAGAACCCCTTTAAACAAATGAGACACAAATATTATACTTGCTCATTTATTTATTGAGGAAAATGATCCAATATGACATATTTGTGAGAGACAAAAGTATGTGAACCTTTGCTTTCAGTATCTGCTGTGACCCCCCTTTACAGCAATAACTGTAACTAAACGTTTGGTAACTGTTCTTTAAATGTTCTTTGGTAGAACGACTTGTGTGTTTAGGGTCGTTGTCTTGCTGCATGACCCACCTTCTCTTGAGATTCAGTTCATGGACAGATGTCCTGACATTTTCTTTAGAATTCTCTGATATAATTCACAATTCATTGTTCCAT